>JAVQIZ010094822.1:0-12961 GCA_036023535.2 Galaxias brevipinnis | reverse complement strand
ATGTGTGAATGGAAAGTGGAAAAAATGGGGTGGGGGGGGGGGGGCACAGCTAAGGTTAGGTTGTGTCTGGCCAATCCTTGATGTTAATTGTCTAGTTAAGCAGTAAGGAAAGTGAAAACCAGCGGACATTGTGGTTTCTGAATGAGTTTCAGCACATTCCTTTATGCTCCCAGAGAGCCACTGGGCTGTATCTACTTCTAATGCAGATTGCATTGAAGGCACATGGGAAAATATATGCTCCGAACCCCTGAGAGTTTTCTTTAAATGGTTACGGTCAGTGAGAGGAATGTGTAAGCCTAAGGCCACCACATCTGCACCTTGTTATTGAACCTTAGAGCTCATACACAGTCCCAAATATAAATGAAAGGCAATATCTAAGAGCCATGAGAATCATCACAGCCTAAATCAATGAGTAATTCGGAGATATAGGCTGCCCTGCTTTATGGTGAACAAAAGCTGTACTGTATGTTTGCGCGCGTGTACGTGCTCGTATGCAAAGGAATAGTTAGATTCTCATAGAGCGAGAGTTTAATATGTAGCCTACATGAAGCATGACTAAATATCTTTTAGGCATTTTAACCTATTATTTTCAGATGGTTATCCACAGTTATGTTTTCATATATTTATATACCTAAATTCCTGCCCAATTCGCTTCATCATCTGGTACGTGTTGTTATGGTAACAAGAAGTCAACAAAGTTGACAGACATGGCAGGGGAGAGCTGCTCTTTTGAGCGAAAGTTTTCTTTCAATCTCCTTACTTCTAAGAATGCGTCGTTTTTACATGACAAAGACACCTTGAAATTACTAATGAAATGGTGATGTTGGAATTTATTTGTAATATTTCCCAGTTAACGTTGTCTAACTTTTTAACGTTGTCCATATAGCTAACGACCGTTAGCTGGTCATGCTAATCTGGTGTTGTGAATGCTGTTGTGTAACACAATTTGAATCAGCATCTAACACCTGTACTTCTGATTATCATCATTGATATGTCTGTTGCTATATGTTGTAGGTCCATGTTGGGAAGGATCTCGGCTCAGTATTATAGTTTTGACCAGACATTTTACCCATACAACAATAAAGACTTTGCGTTGGTGAGTCAATGATTTAATGACGTAACTTAGGCATATTAACTTCACTAAAGCTAGCACTGAATGTCATTGCTTTGCAATTTTTTTCCTGTAGAGTTTCTTCAAGGATCCCTGTGTGTCAGCCAACCTTAGAAAGCTGGAGGCAGGGGCCTGGGTGCAACTAGGTAGGCCTTAGTGTTTGAGCAATAGGCTACAGGTAGTCCTGTCCCAGACAATTTACATTTAGCTATCATAAATTGACTGCCATAAAATGTTACATAGCATTACCCACAAGTCAAACAATTTCATATGATTGATGTAGTGTGTGTAACCAGATCAAGAACATGGGGTTGTTTGTGTGTCTTTGTGTCTGTGTGTGTTTTTTAGACAATACAATAGTGTCTGTGGATGTTGAGCTCGTGCCTTGCAGTAAAGTTTCCATGGAGATGTTTGACCCCATCTACACCTGTGGAGTCATTAGAACCAGTGGACATATTGTCAAATGCTATCATGACTTTCATCCAGATTACGATGAACTCAGAGAGGTACATTTCTCCTTTTTCACATACACACACACACACCAATATAGTAATTAATGACGGTTTGGATGGAGTGACTTTGTGGCTCCTACAGATGCTGCAGGAAGAGGATTCAAAGCACCATGATGTGTTGGGGAAAGAGGAGCGAAGGGAGTTTCTCTTCCTCCTGTTCCAGCACCTTTGTTTGGGTGGCGAGCTCTGCCAATATGAAGACACCATAGCTCCTTACATAGACACGACCAAGCACATCTACAAAGACCTTATCAGGTAAGCACACACACACACACACACACACACACACACACTTGTACATATTCTCTTTACAATCAACGGTGTATGACTGTAATGTAGTTCACTAACATTGTTGTGTAGTAACCCCCTGCCACTTTTCCTAGTGTGCAGAAAGACACGGAAAGCAAAGAGATCAGGGTGGTCTCCACTGTTCTAAAAATATCTGCCTATGTGAGTTACTGTGCGTGTGAGTGTGTGTGTGAGTGGTCATGTTATGTAGATTTTATAAATCTCTGTAAGTGGCTGGCTTCTCATTGTGTGTACGCGCACGCACGTGTGTGTGCGTGTTATCATTTTGTGTTGTGTGAGTTAGGGGTATTTAGTAATGGACTGATCGTCTCCTATCTTATGGCTTCCCCTTACCCCCTTCAGGATGAGTATGGGTTGTGTTACCCGGGGAAACGAGAGGAAGAGCAAACGTTCGCCTACCTGATAGTCGATCCTTTCAGACGACACGTGTGTGTGTTCCACCACGGCTACGGAGTGGGCTCCTTCACGTTGTGACAGCTGATCCCCTCGGCGGGTTCTCCTGTTCGGAAGTCACACAGCCCCCACTGCCCCCTGTTGACCCCCACAGTGATACCAAATCGCTGCTGCTGGAAGCCATCTGTCTGTTTCCCACTAGAGGGCCTGTGAGTCGCTGAGTAAATGGGCTGGTCTTACTCACTGGGGTCTGCCTCATCAGAGATTTGATGTTATTTTAAACCCCCACCCCCATCTACTGAACCAGCCCCAGCTGTCCTCTGTAAAACTGAGCTCAACACGGACCAGCGCTGAATACTGGCTAGAATAACCTGTAAAGGCTGCTTTTCTTTCTGTTTTTGTCCCTATGTACTTGCTTCCTTCGTCTACTGTCTTATTGATCTCCTTTCTTTTTTGGTTTGAATGTGAAAAGAGTGTGAGAGTGTTACTACCCTACAAAGCTAATCTAAGTTGTTTGAGGCTTTTTTGTTGTTGATATGGGAGAAAGTAGGATTTGTCAATAAATGGTTTAAGCACAAAAGTATTGTTGTGTGTTGACGTTTGTACTATAAATAAGACTGTTCATATAACACGAGACTGATTGCGGCGATTTTAAGGTTAAACTCCCTGACCACGCCCCTCTACGCGATCACATGAGTCTGCACTGCTAGACTAGTCGATCAGAAAAAAAGTTTGGAAACAGTTGGGCTTTCTTTTTTTATTATTTGTTTGGTGAACTTTGTAAAACATTCAATGTAGTTGTTAATCACGTCGAAACTATGCAAAACTGAAAGTTGGATGTCGTGGTGGTACGTTTTTTTCGTTCTTATTTTCAGTTTGGAGTGAACTGCAGAAAAAAGGGGCTACTTGAAGGTATGTGAAAGACTAGACACTGCTTTATGTCTCGCTAACTAACGCACGCGAGCAACTATTTTAATCTGTAGTTCAATGTTTTTCGCCTTTAAGATAGAATGTGATTCTTTGAAGTTATTCCATATTTGGTTTAAATAATAAAAACGCAATTCATGTAAAAGTATAACCAAACAAACTATTATTTAAAGTATTTTTAATTTTTTCTACTGTTCTAGGACCTGAAAACCAACGAATGCATTATTTGTACTAATCAATGCGGATTGTTTTTGTTTTTACAGACTGTTTTGGGACACAGAACTTCTTATCATGGACGCGCATCATGGTGCCCCCCCTGCGGGCCAGCAAGTCGTGCACGTGCGCGGGGACTCGCAGACAGATCTGGAGGATCTCTTCAATGCGGTGATGAATCCCAACAAGACCGCGAGCCTTCCGTCCGCCGTACCAATGCGCATGAGAAAACTCCCTGACTCCTTCTTTAGACAGCCCGACCCCCGTAGCCACTCAAGACAAGTGAGGACAACCCTCCTTTTTAACACAGACTCTGCACTGTCTCCTCACACCAGCCTGAGAATTATGATGTTGGCTGGAACACACAGATACTTTTATCGTTCATAATGTTATTTTGAAGCAATATTTAGATATAGATAAATATAGATATTTTCTTCAGTGGAGCTTTTATGAGAAATTGTTCCCAAACACTATCAAAAGAAGATGTGTATAATTCCTTAGATGTCCCAGTTAAAAGGTGTCAACCTCTTTCACAGACCGTGTCTGAAGTATGTGTGTGTCTGTCTTCAGGCCAGCTCAGATGGAGGTGTGTGTGGTTCCCTGACTCCTCACCACGTTCGTGCCCACTCCTCCCCGGCTTCCCTGCCCATCAATTCCCTCACGTCTCCGGCAACGGGCGGTGTAGGTACGCCGATCCTCCCTGACGACATGCCCCTGCCACCGGGCTGGGAGATGGCCAAGACGCCTACAGGCCAATGCTACTTCCTTAAGTAGGCCTTGATTCATTCATTATTTTACTACTTATTGAATCTCAGCCATGTATGTTTCTGACCAGTCTACCCATTGGAGTTTTTGCTCCAGTAATTTTTTTTTAAATTCAAGCAAAATTGTGCGGTTGGTAACCAGGAATAGCAAGACATAATTAATAGTAAACAGTTAAATGTGTCTTTTGAACGGCATAACCGTTGTTGGACGCCTACTCTGCTAGAGCATGAAACCAGCCTAAGGCATCCAATGTCTGAGCTTCAGTTCAGATTTAGAACACATAGGTGTGGGTGTATGGGTTTCTGCGTGTGTGTGGGCGTGGGTGGACAGGTAGAGCAGGTCTTAACCAAGAATACCCACACACCTTAGCCAGCTGGTTACACTGGTTTAACCAAGACAGTGGCTTACAGGAAACCTTTTTTGTTGTTTTCTTCAATGTACATTTTGGCTTATGTATACTAGCATGGAAACTGTGTGTGTGTGTTAGTTTTGTTGTGTTTTAAATATTCTAATTTGTTTGAATTCCAGTCATCAAGAACAGACCACAACATGGCATGATCCTCGTCTGGCTCAACTGCAGACGAACGCAGCTCCACACCCAGTGTCTGGTCCTCCACCCCATGCCCACACCCTGGCCAACCCAGCCCCGACGACGCTAAGCAACGCAGGCCCAGACACAGGTATCCCCCCTCCACCTACTCTTCCTCCTCCTCCATCTCCTCTGTGGAGCACTCTTTTTTTTTTTCTATCTCTCCATCCATCTCTTGTCCCTGAACCGCTGTGTGTATTCCAGCCACAGGTCAGTAATGTGCCCTTCTCTCTCGTCTTCCTATACTCTTTCCCATCCACCCTACAGAAACACATCAGCCCAGCCAAAAGTAGGTCTCTGGCCATCTCCCCCCACCACATTACCCAGCCCCCCCTCCATCCCTCCCCTCCCCCATCCCCCTTTCCTCACGTCTACATTGAAAACCTCTACAAACCCCGCCCACGTCACCACACAGAGAGCGCAGTCGAGACAGACTCAGGTCAGAGACTACCTTTAGCACAGTCTTTCTAGTCTCTCGGTTGTGGTCGGTTTTGTCAAAGTCTGCTTTGTCTGTGCCGTCTCTCAGGTCCGCTGCCTGAAGGCTGGGAGAAAGCTGCCACGGCTGAGGGAGAGGTGTACTACATCAACCACCTCACCAAAACCACCTCCTGGCTAGACCCTCTTCTAGGTAATTCACCGACATTACAATCTCAGGGAGTTCAATTTGTGTGCACATGCCAAGGTTGTCCACCAGGGGGTGCTGCTGCGTTGTAACATGAGAAATAAACAACAATTATTTTTAAAAGATGGGGGTGGTCTCCCCCACAGTGAAAACCCCTCAGCCCAAAATAATATGGTTTTAACGCTGCAGCCCAAAAGGCGAACCAGGGGAATATTGTCTTGACGACACAACAGAGGCAGGATAAGGGGGTACAGCGACGCAAACACACGGATCTTCCCATGTCAATAAGATCACAGGTCAGACAAGCACCTTCACGGTCTTTATACCTTTATCAGCAGCCTAATTTAAAAAAAATCTGTGTGTGTAGTCCCATATTTTCACTAAAAAACAACAACATATTGTCACTATCATACTAACATGTTATTCAATGTAGTCTGTATGGACTTGTAAGCTTGTACAAACAGATGTGTGCTTCTTACAGGATGCAGGGGGAAGGAACCAGCTTGCCAGTACCATGGAACACGAGCAACCTACGCAAAACCTCGTCCCCTCACTGGACCTTAGGAACCGAACCGGCAGCATTGAACCTGTACTGAACGGGTGTGTTCCTGATTTGGGGGTTGGTGTGTGAGTGTATACGTGTTGCGTGGGTGTGTGTGTGTGTGGGTGTACGTGTGGTGTGTGGTGCGTCTGCAGGTCTGTGTGCAAACGTCTTACAGAACAATGTTTAGATTTTTGTTTGCTATTTGTAGGGCTCACTCCCGTAACGAGAGCACTGACAGTGGTCTTAGTGTCAGCAGCTTACCTCGAACATCAGAGCATCTGCTAAATACAGTGGAACACATGGACACAGGTAACACACACACACACACACACACACATCCACAGTTAGTAATAATAATAATTCATTTTATTTACATAACGCTTTTCTGACACCCAAAGTCACTTCACAACATTTACATAGATAACGGTTACTTTAAGTTGAAAAGAGGCACATGATTGTCAAATATTTAAAGAAATAAATTACATTGGGTCTTTAAATGGAGAGACGGAGCACTTCGCTCATCTGTCGGGTTTTTCTGTTTGCACAGGCGACTCTGGCGTAACTTCTACAATGGGGGAGGACCTAATGCCTAGCATACAGGAAGCTCTGAGTTCAGACCTCCTCATAGACATGGAGACGGTTCTGTCTGCATCCCACATGGAAAAGGACAGTCTGCTCACCTGGCTGTAGGCACTCATACACCCCACACACACACACACACACACACTTACTTACCTACTTACTTACAAACATGCAAAACCGCAGTCCACAACCTCATTGACTCAAAGAGCAGATACTGTTGTTTTTAGTTCCATGGAAAGTAAAAGGCCTGTTTGCTACAATTCTGGTACGGAATAACCTAACTTCTCACAAGGGAATACACTACGCTTCCGTGATGGATTCTTATTCCAAAAAGGATTTTTGAGCAACTGGACTTCTGAAGATTATGGAATGTTCCTGTTGTTCTATGTTTTTTTTAGTTTTTTTTTGCTTTTACAAATGAGGTAATCTTCATGCAGTGTTCGTAAAGACTGTGTTCTTTTTTTAAATTGAATTTTTTACATATGATATATATTTGTATTGATATTAGTTTAGAGATATATCTTTTATGTTTTCTATATGTTGCTTACAATCATAACACATTATGGGCTGCGAAGTACTGAGCTGTAAATGATTTATAGTATTCCTCCTAAACTGCTCTAGTTTTGTAGTTTTAATTTACTTTCATCTTTTTTGAGATATCTACTATCTCATTCTGATTGTAACAATTTTCCAAGGAGCCAAACAACAAAAGAAACGTTTTGACAGTTGTAAACAAAATGCAGCACCTAGTAATACCATACTTTTATCTTATGGTGCATGACACTATTTGCTTTGTATTTTATATAAAAAAGGGGTCACTTTTGAATGCATTAGTATTGAAATTGACTTGAGAATTAACAGATGCTAAGCAATTATGTAGTTTTGTATATTTTTGTGCATGTTTTATAATGTATTTAATCACATTCTTACTGTATTCCTTTTGAAAAGAGTCACTGTTTACCATTAAAATTGTTTACTATTTTATCATGTATTTGTCCTTGCTCATTTCTTGCTGTTTGAATAATAAGCTTGTCTACCGTAAATAATGACAGTCAGTAGCTTCTGCCTGAGCTTGTGACTCATTACCAAAAGGAGGAGTGTAACTGGATTTCCCCAGCATTTCATTTTCCTTTCCTGAACTTTGCTTCCATGGTCACAGCTGTCTGTTGCTTTGTACCCTATATCTCCTGGCACTGTCTGGTAAGTCTGTTTTACCATTAAGTACCAGGTCACAATTTGTTATATTGTTTATATCGAACCGTATCTATTGATTTATGTTCCGTTTCTTAACAAGCAATACCGGATGTAAAACTGATGGCCTATCTTTTATTTGTGTTCACTGCATTTGAATGTAAATAAGCTATACGTTTTTTGTATTGAGGTGTCTGTCTTGTGTAAGACATGTCACATGTCATGACAGTGATAAGCTGGGATTTGTAGTATTTATTTTTAAAGATATCTTTGTCCTCGCTTACAGAACAGAACAGCAATCATTGATGTAAAAAAATATTTTTAAAAAAGATTCCATTCTAGTGAGTTACCACACCACCAGAGGCTTTCAACGGCTCTGCATACCACTAACTCTAAAACCGGAAAAACACCGTGGGCGTCTGTTCTGGCGTTGTGCCAGGTACTTTTGATCGACGACATAGTCATTGGGTGAGTATTCGTTTCTCGTGAATGTCTCATGATTCATCCACACGTATAGGGGTTTAACTTCACATGGAATATTTCTACCATATTGTCACCCCCTTGTCTTTTGCTGGCCAGCTGGAGGGCTAACGACGTTAGCTTGCTGAGCTATTCAATGCCACACAAAGCCAGGCAAAATGCAGCTAACCAGAGCGCAGCTGTCATTTTAAATTTGTTAACGTGCAGTTACTACTAGCTTGGCGAATTCTAAAATGTAATTTGTTTTACTTAATTAATTAGCGATTTAACTAAGATTGTCAAAAGGTCTAGTCTGTCGGATCAATGTATTAAGGCTCAATGCTTAGTTCCTGAACTAAGGCCTTTCCAAGTTTTGCATGGAAAGCAAATTTTGAATTCAGGAAATTACCGAACGAATTTAGGATTTTGTGTATTTCATCTCAAATAGCTTTGCATGGGTTCCTTTCAACATAACATATTAAGCTGCACGATATGCATGCATTATAATGAGCATAAACTAGAAATATATGGGTTACGACAAAGCAATATAATAACAGACGTTACTTAATTGATTTCTCTAATTTTCTTCTTTCCTACAGTGACATTCACAATTGATGCAGTAAAGACAGAGACTATTTGTGCTTCCCCCAAAACAACTTGTCCTCACAGGGGACTTAATACTTCTTCTTTGGTTTTTTATTTACTGTCATGGAGACCTAAACTCAATCAAACGGGATGCCTGAAAAAGGGGGGGAGGTTTGTCACATACCCATGGATGGTTCCATCTCACACTTCATTAACCCACATGTTTTGAGGTTTCTTGATATCTTCTATCTCAGTCTCCATAACTTTAGTTTTTATGAGTGGGTAGTGAGTGCAGTATACTTTAAAATGGATATACTAAGACAGTCGATAGACCATCAGGTGCCCTCTAAGCCAGGATGATTGTCTCGAAGTAAAGATGTTATTATGGTTTTTAAGATGAACACCATTTTTCTGGTTTAGTTTATAATTTTATCAGAAGTAGGCATCAATTCACTGTACAGTTTGTACGTGTAGGGACTGTTACTGTTATGCTGGGTCATTTTGGGCATTTCCTACAATGAAGCGGGAAACAGTTCAGGGTTTCCCTCTCATGAACAGGCCATATAAGGGTCTTGTCTGGTTTTTCAGATGTAAGATATAAGTTTCCTCAGATGACTGCCTTATTGTGAGGATCTACAGGGGAAGTGGCTTTAAAAAAACCCCAAAGGTGTAAGAAATTACTTTTGCCGCTTTCACAGAGGAACCCTGAGGTCTCTGCTCTCTGTCTTTCTAAAATAGGTCTGGTATTATTTCAGGGGTTTTCTGTCAGACTTTAATTTCCACTTGATTTCCATTTCACCCGTCTTGTCTCAGACTCCACATGTGCACGTCTGTCAGTATGTCCATGGGTATGAACGAGCCTCTCCCCCTTTGGAGGGCATCCCTATTTTATCTAAGCTATTTCTTAATCTTAAACGCTACTAAAGAAACAACAGAATGGATACTCTTGTTCAACTGAAAAACAATCCTTTTTTAGTGGGGTTGCGTCGCAATGGGCCCCCACCTGATCTGCAGTATGACAACTCCTCGGGTATGTACCATTTGGTTGTTTCACACTTTCCACACATTTTTAAGAGTTTTTAATTTTTATTAAATTTTTTTAGGAGATATATATATATATTTTAAGGGATGGATTGCTTAAAACAAATGTATCCTTCCTCCCTCAGAGCTGTTCCGTATCTCCACCTTTGCTCGTTTCCCCGCCTCGGGAGTGACGGAGCGTAGCTTGGCCAGGGCGGGGTGGTTCTACACGGGGGTGGGCGACCGCGTTCAATGTTTCAGGTGTAATGTGACCGCTGAGGGCTGGCAGACCGGGGACTGCCCCACGGAGAAGCACAGGCAGCTGTCTCCATCCTGCTCTTTCATACAGAGCCTCCCCTCCACTGCTAACCTG
Organism: Galaxias brevipinnis; assembly: GCA_036023535.2. Taxonomy (NCBI): domain Eukaryota; kingdom Metazoa; phylum Chordata; class Actinopteri; order Galaxiiformes; family Galaxiidae; genus Galaxias; species Galaxias brevipinnis. The sequence continues at coordinate 2,766 of JAVQIZ010094822.1, read as the reverse complement.
CTGTCCTCCTCCCACTCCGCCTTCTCTCCACTGCGCAGTGCACCTGTAATACCGGTGAGAGGGAGCAAAGCCTTGTATAAGTGTCCATGCATTAGTGTGTGTTTTAGAGAGGGAGGGAGAGTAAGAGTAAGCGGGAGAGAGATCCGTTTTATATATGTATGTGTGTAGGTATTTAGAAATACATCTGTTTCATATATGTATGTATTTATGTACGTTTTATTTTGGTAAAACAATATAGAATTGACTTTTGTAAATATTTGCTGTTTTGTTTTAATTTTAGGTGTCTGGTCCAGGCCCAGTGCCCGCCCCAGTACCGGCCCCTAACCCCTCCACAGCGAACCAAGGAGAAGAGCCAGTGGGTTACCTGAACATGGGCTTCTCCGCCCCTCCCCCCTCCAGTCCGCTGACCTCTAGAGGTCCGGAGGACATGTCTCACCAGAGACCCCCTGCCTGTCACAACCCCAGCATGCGCCGCGAACAGGACCGGCTGGACTCCTTCCAGTCCTGGAGCCTGTCCATCATCACCCCGGCAGAGCTGGCCAAAGCCGGCTTCTATCACATGGGGCAAGGGGACCGGGTGGCCTGCTTCACCTGTGGAGGACAGGTATGTATTGTATGTGTTTACAGTCAGGTGCAATACTAGTATACATTACCTTGCACACGCTTTAAAGACACACTTGTATCGCAACGATGTCTGTATAGAATATAAAATGAAATCTGACTTTTAGCACGTTTACCCTCCCCATAGCTAAGTAACTGGGAGCCGGGTGACAGAGCGGTGTCCGAGCACCAGAGGTACTACCCCAACTGTCGCTTTGTCCGAGAGGAGCGTGTGGATAACGTGTCCCTGACTGGAGGCTCCGGGGCTGGGGCCGGGTCCAGCGGGGTGGCAGCAGCAGCAGCAACAACAACAGCATCAGCAGCATCAGCTGGATCAGGGGGGTCCTCCCAGTCGTCCGGACCAGCCTTTGTCCTCAGTAACGTGTCTAACCCGGCCATGCAGCAGAGCGAGGAGAGGCTGCTCACCTTTGTTAACTGGCCCTCTCGTATCCCTGTACGCCCCGACCAGCTAGCCAAGGCTGGATTCTACTATGTCGGTAAGGACAAGACAGAGCCAGGCAACAGTCACTAGGCAAGGCTGGATTCTACTATGTCGGTTAGGACAAGACAGAGCCAGGTAACAGTCACTAGGCAAGGCTGGATTCTACTATGTCGGTTAGGACAAGACAGAGCCAGGCAATAGTCGCTAGGCAAGGCTGGATTCTACTATTTTGGTAAGGACAAGAGAGAGCCTGGCTACAGTCGCTAGGTAAGGCTGGCTTCTGCTATGTCGGTTAGCACAGAGAGAGCCAGGCTACAGTCGCTATGGATGTTTAATCCATTCATTATCTGCTGGGCCGCCCTCTATCTAGCCTCTTAAACAGGAGTTCCCCAGACACTAGCCAGCACTTTGAAGAAAACAAAACCAAAACCAAGATTAGTTGCTAGTATAGTCAGCGACCCTTAAAATGTAGACTTGAGGTTTAAATGCATTCGAGGGTCACCTTTTTGGTATGCCCTGTTTATAATGTCATAACCACAACCTTTACGTTTGAAACACCCACGTCCGAAAGAGAAAGAGCTGTTTCCAGAGACATACTGATTTCCATAGCTGTTATTCCCCCACCCGAAACACTTTCTGTTTAGCTGGGTATGGTTGATCAGTGAGCTTTTTGATTTCCTTTATTTTACCAGATAAATTGAGACAATCGAGAACAAGTTCTCATTTACAATGACGACCAGTCCAAAAGGCTATTGGGCGTAAAAACAAAACAGCAAACAAAACGTGAACAGCATCAGAGGACGTTACCTGTGCCTTTGTCCTTCAGGTCGAAACGATGACGTGAAATGCTTTTGTTGTGATGGAGGTCTGCGATGCTGGGAGTCTGGAGATGATCCCTGGGTGGAACACGCTAAATGGTTTCCAAGGTGACAAACATAATACGTCAAGGTGGTACTTTGAACCAATAAACCCCTTTCCAATATATATTATAAATGTATGTATCTGTCATAATATATCATCGCGTCTATACTTTTAATATGATGCAACAAAATGTTGTCGGTTTTGCAATCAATTGGAATTGGTCTGTGTTGATACACACTGTCCTCAGATATAATGTAATAATAATAATTTTATGTATATAGCGCCTTTCAAAACAGGGTTACAAGGTGCTTTACAATAGAAATAACATAAAAAAATTGGATTAAAATCAGGTAAAACCAATAACTAAAAATAAACTAAAAGGCAGCGGTTAAGAGAAATCTTTAAGATAAAAGTGAGTTTTAAGAAGTGATTTAAAAGAGGAATCTTAGGTCAACTGGGTGGATGTTAAAGTCTTCACGACTGTTGATGTGAGATGCAGCTGTCGCAGGTCTAAACTCTTATCCTCTTTAGGTGTGAGTACCTACTCCAGGAGAAAGGACAGGAGTTTGTCCACCAGATTCAGGCCCGATTCCCTCGGTTGTTTGAGCAGGTAAGGGTTCAGTGTGGGAATAATACTTTGATACTACATGTAACTGTGTAACCTCATAAAAAGCAGCAAGAGTAGTAGCATCCATCTGTAACGTTTCCCAGCTTTACAACAAGCAGAAGAGACTGAAATGAAATTATTAGTGAGTGTATATTAACGGCTGTGTATTTAGTTATTTTTATAACTGAAGAAAATTATACTTCTCACAAACCGGGCTCATATAGGGTGTGGTTATACACTAAAGTATCAGGAACAC
>JAVQIZ010094803.1:0-29268 GCA_036023535.2 Galaxias brevipinnis | reverse complement strand
CTGCTTCAACTGAACTCTACCAGCCCTCTGAAGAGTTTGGAGAGAGTAAGAGAAATTTGTACTGTTACACATATATGGATTTTGTAACATTTGGTGAACTTGACTGAACAAATCATGATATACTAAGTTTAGATATCAAATCCTGTACAATATAACTTCACATTACGAATCTGTTTTAAAAAAAGGATCGTTAGCTGTTGTATCAGTAGTTGGCTTTTATTGTTCTTTGCATTGTTTTACGTCTACATCATGAGTTTATGCCTCTTATAACAATAGTTTTTATATATCCTAGCCATGAAAAGTACCATTCATATAATGGCCCCGACAAAAGCATATTGGCCGAAATATCTAGCCAGAAACTTTGGACCTTGGCAGCATTTCAAATAGATTGTATGAACCTATGATTGCCAGTGTCAACAAATTATAGATAGACTAGGACTAAGCTATCTAAGCAGAGAGACATATACGTAGGCTGGAAGCATCATGGATATGAGAAAAACTAAAGTAGATTTTATATGAAGCAAAGGCTGAAATGTAAGCAGTAGAATGACAAAAAAAAAGGCAACATTTCTTTGTGTTTCAGTTATCCAGACGCTATGGAAACATATTCAGTCTGTACATCGGCACGAGACCTGTGGTGGTGCTGAATGGCTTGGAGGTGATTCGTGAAGCCCTGGTTACACAAGATGTCAAGTTTTCAGGTCACACATGTTGATTAGTCATGATGCTAAGGGAGCAAGGTATTTAGCTCCCAACCTCGCACCCAACATTTGGGTCTGGACTATTTTACTTAAATTAAAGATTATAATTATTAGGAGAACCAAATTTTAGAATAGATGTCTAGGGCACGATCCCTCTAAATTAATGATTGACATTTCCATGGTATCATAAAGGGACAACTTTGGCTTTTCCCGCCTATTCTGAAGTCTGTAACTGCAAATCATCAACCACAAGCTGACCAAGGAGGAGTACCACTCTAATACACACCAGCCCTATTGGCCTTAGAATGTGGGCAAGATGATTCATTTTAGAGTAGGACAATGAACTAAAACATGTCAAATTGTTGTCAGGACTATTTGAAGTGTGTTTATAAGTAAGGTGTTCCATCAATTTTAACCAGACCCTATCCCCAATGAACAACTTCTAGAATGCTCTCAAATAGGCTAGTGCTGGAATAACGTGCATTCATTCATTCTGCACCAAAGCTGAAATAAATTTGTTAATTTGGCAGCACCCAACATAATCTGCTCATTGTTTTTGGAGAAAGATTTGGATGACGATCCCTACCTCCTGAGCCTTATTAACAGGATGAAGAAGCTCACTGATCTTATGTTTACAATGTGCAATAAATGCATGGAGGATGCAATACTTTGTAAATATTTCAGAGGAGATGAAAAGATAAAACTGCATTTAATAAGCTTTATTTTAAAACATGTTCAACATATTACATGGACTGAAAATAAGTGAAAATAGCACAAAAACCACATAAATGGTGTTCTATCCACCTCTTTGGGACCAAGATAACGATGAAACAGGGAAAAAACAAGAGTTCACTTGGCAAAGACAACAAAATAAATGAATATCTAGGCTTTTTGAATTAGACCATATAGTGTGTTCATAAAAATATGTTCAACATAAAAGTTGTTTTGGCGGAGAGTGACCTCTTCTGGACAGATGAGAAAGTTTATGCCCCCCTAATACTGTACTCATCCTCCAAAGTCTAGAAAAGATCCCATAGTACTACTATGTCTGTCAAACTTAGTACATGTCAACTATCTCGAAGACTGACAACACATAAAATATAAATAAACAGAGTTTTGTTTTGAAATCGATTCAACACACTATGATAAAACAATGCTCAAGTTTGTCTACTATGCTATAGCCTACTCCTATGGCTTACTGATTTGCTGGCTTATGAAGTTACACTGAGTTTACTTACAATGATCTCCTAGACCTGTTGACAGTAAATCTCAAGTAGTTATTCGATTATACGTTGTAAGTTACGGAAGTGCACGGTTGTCAACTCTTTCATGTGTGGTGCTTGGCGACCTGCTAAAAGACCACTGGGAGACGGAATTTTGTGGGGACCCAAACCGTTTGGGGAATGCTCAATAGGAAACTCTGTTCTTCTACTGTCTGATTGTATTTACTACTGATGGAGGGCAGGGGGCGGCATTCCCATAAATTTCCTACAGATAAATAGTTATTTCAGACCAGCTGGGTGGTCCTGGTTTTAACTTAAAGAGAAAAACGAATATATGATCTCTTTACATAAGACATACGTAATACAAGTATTGGAAGCTCATGCATAAGTAGCTCGCAATGTTCAAGGCAAACTAGAATTATAAACAATTCTAACATGTCTGACCATGTAACTCCAGCAGACCTCCATGGAAAATAAGGCACTTCTCAAACGGTGAATATTGCTCGTTAGTACACAGAAGAGAAAGAAACAAGGGTTGGGGAAAGGCATTCAGCATGTCTCTGTTCTGTTTTCAACAGTATCTGAAGCACCGGTGACCTCCTCTGTCCATCCATGACAACCCTCTATTTTCCATAAAACTTCTTGTTTAGAAGGAAGATGAGCAGGTTAACGTTGATGGTTGCCCGGTCAAAGAGCTTCATAACAGCAACACCTTCGTACTGCAACTGCAGAAGGTCCTGTGAGAGGGCACCAGCAAAATGCTTTAACATTACCACCATAACAATTATAATCGTTTGAGCTTATTGCACATGGACCAAGATCAAATATTTGAATGCGAGGAGCCTTTGAATTTATTACACATGTCGTACCTGGTATTCTAACATTAAGGTCTCCAGGTGCACTCCCATAAACTTGGCCTTCACATCGAATACTCCAACAGCTTCAGACGGAGAAATTTCAAAGATAACGTTCTTGAATCTGTGTGGAAAAACAGAGAAATTGGAAAAAGACCATTTGGTAAAAAGTAGTACTGACCGTCTGTATATCTGAAACTAGTAAAGAATGTCACTATCATTGAATGAATATGGAATTTAGCGGTGCTTAAATTACAAAACATTCTTGAAATTAAACAGTTCCCATGAGCTTGACTGATAATGTTTATTCTACACCAGGCAACAGTCTGCTGGGCCTAACATGACCATGCCTATATCCCTCACTACTTCTTCTATAAACCTTTACATGGCTGCATCAACCTTATTGATCTTAAACGTAGACCCTTACATTGCCAGAGTTAACAAATGATTCGCTTTGCAGTGTGAAGAGATTTAAATAACGCATGCGATTGGACAAGACAAATCCATCGACTGCTATTCCACTAAGCAACCTGTACTGGTTAGGAAGGCAAACATCTGTCAACGAGTTAGTCTATTATTCATTATTTTTGTATAATTTATAAATGTAACATCAGCGTTTTGTATAGATTTTTCCCGGGGGTGGCTCACAATTGGAGTCTGCTAATCTGAGACAACTGATCTCAGGTATAACCAGTTATTTGCTGATATAACCAAACATACTACAACTGTGTGTAATGTCTAACCAGCCATTTGCTGATATAACCAAACATACCACCGCATAACTGTCTACAGAACAGAACAGAGAGAGCTGCCTTGCATTCAGCAATGAGGAGAAGTGTACACAAAAAAAGTGGTTTCCGTGAGAAGGTACAGGATAAATGTGCATTGTGATGTAAACCGTGCCCCTAACGGAGCAATTATGTGCCCATGCACGGTCGAGTCGTAAGGGGAGTTGGATAAACTTACTGGTTAGTCTGCAGGTCCTCTATCTCGATCAGCACTCCCTTTTCATGCAGGCGAGCCGCGGTGAACTTCTGAGACACCTGCTTGCTCTTCTTCGTCTTGGTGTCACCTGGCTTCTTCGAAAGTCTGAGAAGACAGCAAGAGATCTGTCCATACTCTTGACACAAAACAGATGAGCAGTGGTAGGCACACTCCAGTGGGAGTCTTCAATCTTCATTGTTCAAGTCTGCCAAAAGGGTGTAAGATATTCATTATGAGATGTTATATAATAAAAACACACTTACTTGCCCTTGCTGCCCAGGTTGTCCATACACGTCTTGATGTACTGGTTGTAGTAGTCAATCTGCTCGTTATAGAACGTGGTCTTTGAGTTAAGCGCAACATTTGTCTGCTGTAGTTTAACCAGCTCTGCCTTTCGCCTCTGTCGATATCGCCGCTGATTCCTTATATCCTACAATACGTAAGGGAATAGTTAGCATGATTTTAAAAACATGCTTGTTATTTCATTATTTCATCATCTCACCATCTCACCAGGGTCCTACAGACATACACCAGTGAGTCTTATGAGGACTGTGGGGCAAAGTGCATGCTACCTTGGCGATGTCGTTGATGAGGTCCTGGTAGCGGTTCTCGGGGTGAACCTTGCCCAGTTCAGCCAGTCTCTGCAGGTTGCTCCGGATCTTGTCCTTCTTCCCCTGCAGGGTCAGGCTGTCGTCCACCACCGGCTTGGCCTGCTTCATCTTCTCTGGGGTCTTTGCGTCGCGGATCGCCCTTCTCTGCATTGCTCGCTGGTATTCCACTTCCTATGAGTCAAGTGTCGATTGTTAAGTGTTAACATTGTGTGTGTGCAGTGTGTTTTTTTTCTATTCCTTGAGTACACAGAATGAGGAAATTCCCTGTATGAGTGGCGTATTTGCTGCCATGCCCACAGCTCTCTCCCTAAAGGATCAGCTGACCTGTTCAGGACTGGCTGACGACTCCAGGATCTCTGTGAGCGTCTCTCCTGGTTGGAAGCGGATCACATCCACAATCAGCCTCTTAGTGCTAGAAAGGGGAAGCAAACCATATCAACCTTAACAGTTGGAAGCCTTCTGCAGTTTCCAAATGTGAACAAAGAATCATGCTGCATGAAAATATTTTGGGGTCAGTTAATAGTCGTACTTCAGCAGGAGGGTTTTGGCATCCAACTCAGCATTGGCCTCTCCAGGCACATCAAACTTGTTGGCCAGGGTGAGGGACACCTCAGTCTTTCCCATGGTTTCCCTGTTGGGATCATTAGGGGGAAGGGGGTTCTCTCCTGAGACAAAAAAGGAAGTGGAGAGGTAAACAGGTTAGGATTTCAGAGAATAAAAAAATTTGTGGAAAATTAGTGCCCAAAAAAGCATTCTCTAGGAAGAGTTCTCTACTGTTTAGATGCTGGGTGCCCCAAAGCATACAGTGGTCTATGCTTATGATGTAGGAGACGTGTTCAGCCATACTAACCGATGAGGGACTCTATGGTGGGCACCTCTCCCAGGTCCTCCAGCAGCTCGTGGATGGGATCGTTGTGCTCCGGAGCAATGGCATCCTGATGGTCGAGCAGGAGCTGACCAAGAGGAACCACAGCACTGTTACACACTCAACATCTTAATAAATGAGTAATTGAATTGAACAGATGTGGACTGTTTCCGTATGTGAGTGTGTGTGTGTGTGTGTGTTTCTTTCTTATGGGAGCTATTAAGTCATCGTCGAAAACGACGGACTGCCTAAGAAGTGTGTGTATGTGTGTGCGTTTTTGTTTGTCCCTGAAAGACACCTACTGTGTGCGTGTTGATAATTTCTCCAATAGAGATGTAGATGACGGGCTTGGTGAGGGTGACCAGGTCAGAGTACTGATCCACATTGAACTTGTCTTCCAACGAGGGGACGTCACACGCTGCCAAGAAGAAACGCCTGTGGTGGAAAAACAGACATGTACACTTAATAATAAGTAGTGAAACACTCACTGTAAAAAAAACAAAGCAGTGCTAAAATGTGGAAAGGACCAGATCTAACTAAACAGGAGTTCCATCAGTCTGACCTGAACTTCTGGTAGGAGCTGCTGAGGTACTCGTTGATGGGGTTTAGATGGGCGTTGTCGCCCAGGAACATCTTGTTGGAGGCCGCGTGCTGCAGCATCTTGGCGATGGAGCCCAGGTTCCTCCGCTGGTCTGTGGTGAGCTGACCCCCTGCCGAGAGCTCGATGATGTCAAAGGCATCTGGAGCTACGATGGCTGGGTTCATGTAGCGGTAATACAGCAGGTTCCCCACGATCTACAGAGGCAGCACAGAGCACTCATTCAGTTCCAAAGTACAGTCCACTAAATAGGAACGGTTTTAAGCTTGTAAATGTCTGATATGTACTCTTAATCGAGTGTGTTTATTTACAATTTCCTACAATTCACACAAATGATTACAAAGGAGTAAGCCTTGAGAGAAAAGAAAAGGAGGCATCCCGTGTTGAAAAACAGCTTGTTCACCAGAACAGGAGAAGTTGTCTCACCTTGTCTGCACAAGCAGAGAGCGGGACCCTCTCCCACAGAAAAGTGGAGACTGGAGCAGGCCAGAGAGAGGAGGAGCATCAAGGGAGATGGAAAGAAAGAGGGGGAGGGTTGTCTGGATAGACAGAGAGAAAGCTGAACATTTAGTTTGCAGTGAGAGGGAATGATAGCCGGTCCAGCCTTACAGGAATGCAGACAGTAAAGTACAGACGACCGATGTAAAGAGACAGGAGCAGCACACGGTGGTGAGGAGACAGACCTTGAGCAGCTCATCCTCCGTAGCATCTGGGAACTTCTCGTGCAGAGTGTCCTTAAGCACTTTGGAGATGAAGCGCATCCCATACCTGATGGACAGAAAAACACAAAGGACATTTTCTCAAGAAAAGTTGCAGAGATTCTAACAACAGAAGCCTCAAGTTTAAACCAAATTATACAGATGATCTAGAGATGAAATGTATCATGATTACAATTGAAGGTACAATGTGAAACAGAACCACTTCGATAAAGCACACTGACAAGCCTATGTGATATGAATTGTGGTCTACAAATACATTTGATGGAACTTGACTTACGGGATTTTATCCACAGAGATAACGATGGCCGACAGGAACTTGTCCGTGACAGTTCTCATGTTCTTGATGGAGGCCTCCAGTCTCGTCCTCACCTCCTCGTGGCTCATAGCCTGCTCTGGAGTAACGTCATACGGCAACTTACTGTTTGGGAGAGGTGGACGAGGAGCAGGGAATTAGACGCCGAAGGGAAAGGGTCGACAGAGGAGCAAGATGGAGAGTGTAACGTTTAAACAAAGAGAGTTTATGAACAGAGGAGTGAGATGGAGAGTGTAACGTTTAAACAAAGAGAGTTTATGAACAGAGGAGCAAGATGGAGAGTGTAACGTTTAAACAAAGAGAGTTAATGACCAGAGGAGCAAGATGGAGAGTGTAACGTTTAAACAAAGAGAGTTCATGACCAGAGGAGCGAGATGGAGAGTGTAACGTTTAAACAAAGAGAGTTAATAGCCCCAAGCTGGCGAGTAGTCACCTGGCCTCTCCAGTCTGTGACTCCATCTGGTTCACCCAGCTCTTATAGATGTCCACTGGATCCGTTTTGATGTTCAGGGTCTTGTCGTCCATGATGTCCTTGACGACAGGAGCCAGGATTTGCCGCAGTGCATTCTGGCCCCGAGCTCCTCTGTTGAAGCTCACCACCATCTTGATAACGGTTGGGTTGCCGGTAACAATCTCCTGAATCTGGTCTACTTTGGATCTGATGGTATAATATTTAAAACAACGTTCATTAACGTCTTGAAAATACGAACATGTGTCATTCCAAATTTCAGTGGCTAATTACACGTTTTGTTGAGCCATTCGTTTTTTTTTTTCAATTTAAAGTAATGATACGCCATCCTTAGAAGACTAGCTTAATTTGTTGTAACAACAGGCTCCTCACTTTATCTCCTCCTGCAGCGCCGTCTTGAAGAGCTTGAGTAATAGGTACTCCTCCCTTTGGTTGGAGGCGTAGTTATACAGGGTGAAGATCACAGAGTCCATGAACTTAGTGGACTTATTCTGAGGCATCTGGAAGATCAGCTTCGCCAAATAAGTAGGGTTGGTCTGAATAAAGGACAGAACACACAAAGGCCTGGTTAAACATGGTTAGAAAAAGAAGGCAACTTTCACAGTAGACTTTAACTGTTTTGTTTATACTGTATATTGAACCATTATTAATACGGTTTATCTTGTTATTTCTCGTTGGTCAGCCAATGACTCCCTGCTTTTGGGATACTGTCCCAATCCCCCAGGGAGGTCATCAGAAACTCTATGCAAGTCGTATTAGAATATGTGTGCAATGTATTTCTTATTTGCATTTTGTAGTTTGAGACTGACAGCCAGTGTGAATGTGCGTTACAAATAAAACAACGAGATGTTATCACCAGCATGGTTTCATGGAAATTCAATCTGTAAATGTTAGCATTGACAACTAATGAGTGTCACCTGTAGCAGGTAGAAGAGATACTGGTAGGCCTCCAGCTTAATCCTCTTCTCCTTGCTGAGCGCCTTCAAGCCTCCCTTCTGCTTGTTCATCATCATCAGGTTGGACAGCTCGCCCTTGTTCTTCTTGGTCAGCTTTTTGCTGTGGGACACCACCTCCTGCAGCGTGATCTTGTTCTTAACCAGCAGGCCGATCTTGATGTCCATCAGGTTGACGTCGTTCTCCAGCTGCTGATTGGAGCGGATGTTGGTGACCACTTCCTCCCGGAGCCTCATCAGATCCAGCTCCTCCTGAAAGTCCTGGTCACTCTGGTCCAGGAGGTGCACAAACTTACGCACCACTGCCATCGGAGGGTCGTCCGCGTTGACTGAGGGAGGACGACACAATAATACGATTATTTACTTTCCAAAAAAGTGTGCATTATATGCATCTTAAAAAGGACTTTCAAGGATAAGTCAAATTGAAGAAAGTCTGTAACCAATTATACTCACTGAGCGTCTTGTAGTCATCTCGTGCTTTGTTTGCCCTAATAAAAGCTTGAATTTTCACCACTTCATTGATCTACAGCAGAAATAAAAACATATATTCCCTGATTTATCAATACCTCTGTCACAAGGATTAATGGTAGCACACTAATTGACTGTGAGTCACTGTAAAAATGACTTCAGACATTTACCTAGAGCAAAATGGGCAATCTACCAACATGAAACCCCTAACGATAACATAAATGTCGCTGGATGCGTCAGTGAAGAACTATAATGGCAACATAACTTAGAACTTTCATTACGTAACCAGCACTTTCAAATGACCGGGCAATCTCCATTTTGAAATCGCCTCCGAACACAAAAAAAGAAATGACCATGCATGCAATGAAGTCCTGCTCCTTATTAAAGCTATTTTACTCACATGATCTTTAAAGTACTTCAACCGGTCTTTGTATTTCTTGCGAGCCTGGTGCATTCTAACCATTGATTGGATCTGAAAAAGAATACAGGCCTTGAGTTCCATCGGTACAATCATCCCTGTCGAAATGATCTTTTAAACAGTTTTTTCTCTAAGTACAGACTGTTGGGGAAATTACCTTTACAGCATCCTCGTTGTGGTCCTTTAAAAACTGCTTTCTGTTTTGGAAGCTCTTCCTCTGCTTGTAGCCTTTCCAATGAGCCTGAATGGATGTCATTGCATTAAGCCTGAACTGTATTATTAACTAACAGTGTTACATTTTTCTGATTTGTGGCTAGAATCTGGTAATCCTCTTTGTTGGCAAGAAGTCATTGTTATTGTTATAGAAATTAGAATAAACCGATGGTCCTTACCTGTATACAGTTGACAGCTGGTTCCTGGGACTTCAGGAAGTTAATTCGCTCCTTCTGGCCATTTCTCACTAGGTAGCCACGGCAACGGGCTTGAAGCTTGGCGATAAGACTTTCATTGGCCAACCACAGCTGTTCCCGATTATAAGCGGTGGTTACCCCAGACACTACCGACTGATGGAGAACACAGACATGTTAAAGCAGCAACACACAGACACACTGACAGTTAGCCATTAAAAACAAATTAAGCAGAAGTAGGTCAGACATATGCTAAGATTTATTCTTGTCAGATGCTACCATTTTAAGTTATTTAGAGAAAAGCAAATAAAGTTTATGGCTGTTTGCACATAGAGTGTAAAATAATGTCTAAGATCTTTGTCCATGGATCCACTGAGTTCTTTACCTGGATGTCTTCCTTATTGAGTTGAGAGTTGCTCTGGATGAAACCCTCTGGCTCCACCCATGTGCCCTCTCCAGTCTTCAGGTTGTAGTAGTAGTTGTGTCCTCCCTTCACCCAATGCTTCATCCACTCACTCTCATTATCCCCTGGGAAAAGAAGACACAGGCAATGTCACAAAACACAAGTACTGAAAAGCAAACGGAAGCTATCTAATCTTTGCATCCCTAATCTTCTCACCGTCTTTCTTTTTGTCCTCCTTGACCTTGGAAAGGTCGTCTTGGTAGGTCTGGGCACACTCGGGGGTGACCCCGTAGAGACCTGTGCCGGGGGCCCGCAGGGAGGCCATAGTCTGGCTGGCATCCCCACTGTCCACGGCCTCATTGATGGCCTGAATAGCCTTGGAGACTAGGCGGACAAAAAAGTAGGATATGAGCCTTTCGGTGTTAGGGTGAGCAGTATGTAAGTCTATTACATATGCCGAGTGTGAGAGTGCGTTTTACTGTGCGTCCATACACTGCAAAGCCTCCTGAGTGTCCTGGTTCGATATGAGTATGGCATTTTGAATCTCGTCCAGCCACAGCACAGCAGAGGGATCCTCTGTCTCCTGTTGGAACACATACATGGAGAATTATAGAAACATACAATTTATAAAAACAGTTTGAAGCATCACGTCATTCTTCAGTGAGAACTGTTGAACGCCATTTTTAACGTTCCTGCCAGGGCAGAGTCAACTGATATTACCTTATTTAAGTTGTAAATGGCTCATTTGAAACCAATTGGGTTACCTGCCATCCAAACCTTGACAATGATGTAAACGAAAGTCATGGCATTAACACCAGCACAATATGTGGTTATAAATATCTACCAACAGATGGCGCTCTTTCTTTTCCTTTTGTTATTGGCAGCCTGCTGAGACTGGTTTCCGGAGTTGAGCAGGGCAGGCAACTAATTGGCTGACAGGACAGGCCCCTCTTTGTGCCTCGCCCCTCGGCTGTACTTACTCTTGCCATGTTAGGGTAGGTGAGGGGGGGCTGCTGGAAGCTAATATCTAATGTCAAGGTGTGGTTAACAGTGCAAGAGGGCAACCAGTAACCTGGACAGGCAATAGGTGTTGGCAACAGCACAAACTTCTGCAAAGTCATCTTTATAGTGAGCAAGAAGTTGGCACTAATCAGCCTTAATATGTCAGCAGTTAGCTCTGTAATTGGTGTTTGTGTAAGGTTTTGGGTGTGGTTCTCAGGTGGGCAGAGAACATAGAGTATTAGGGCTTGTTGTTCCCCTCACACATCACAGTAATTTCCAAATAGAAGAAATGAAAGCGGAGAGCTTATGCAATAAGCAACCTAAAAAAATCCTTCCCACCATCAAGCATAAATTCTGTCCTCAAATGAACTTCAGTTTTCTTTTCTTTTTAAAGATGGTTACTTAGCCTTTTGACTGTTACCATCATAGCCACAATGGTGCCGGTGCACAAACAATTTACCCACATGACATCCTCCTTGCGCACGCACGCACGCACGCACGCACAAACGCACGCACGCACGCATGCACACACGCACACACACACACAGCTGTGAATGCTGCAACAATGACGTGTAGGATTAAGCCAGGTCGGTAGACTGAGCCTGTTACTCAGACCAGACTGTTGATTTGGGCAGTGAAGCAGATCCTTCAGCCCACATCCAGCAGACAGGTTATACAGTCACTCATGTCTCACCAGGCAATATGTTAGATCTCATCATAGTCCGCCTCCACTACTCAAAACGTGTTCCGTGGACGGACCCAGACTTTAACCCTCCACTCTTAAATATCTTAGCATAAATGTGAAGGTACAATCCAACATCTCCATCTCACAAAAACCAATGCCCCCCCTCTTCGTGGGTTTGTTCTCGTATCCTTGAGCCCCATCTCCAGTCGCTCGCCACTACTAACCACTCCCCCCCCCCCCGCTGTAGAGCACATGACTGACACCGTCTATTCCTACTAACCTCTATTGACAATACCCTCAGATACATGTTGCTCACTAGAGAATATTGTACACACCCCAATGACGTACCACACCCCTCACTTTAAAGAGTTTAAAACAAAAGTGTTTTGGTAAGGCCTATCTTTCCTGCCCCGATGGCTTTGATGCCCTTTTATGGCAGCAAACGAGTTACCCTGGCTTGTTATTTCCTATGGCTGTGAGCTGGATCACCAGGGAAATAGCTGTTTTTTTCTCCCTGTCCGTCTCGTAATTGTGATGGGGGAAATCAGGCTTGGCAGCAAACAACCAGCATGTTCCAACATGGAGGCTGAAGAGTTGTGACAATACATTTGCTTCCTCTGAACTGCCAGTGGGGAGGGAAGCAACTTATGTTTGGAAATATCTCATTGATAATACATATTTGCTTTGCCATTAGGTAAAGAATAAAAACAAAAGAGGCGATGCAGAAAGGATACACGGTGGGAGTTGTTCTATTTACAGAGTCTGGCCTAATAAAACAGACCTTTCTTTCTCAGCGAATAGGGCATGCTCAAAGACTGGAAAGAACAGCTCACAATATTACACAGCAGGCTTTGCCAAACAGACGGCAGCTGTCAGAATTTGCAAACCTTTGACTAGAGTGTTCTTCTACATTAGGCAAACCACAAGGAAGCTTCTTCTCAGCGCTGAGTCCGTGGTGAACCATAGCATGCTCGTGCCCTCTGACCCAACATAGACCGCACAGCCATTTTACACTCAACTCTAGCCGGAAACATCCGTCGTATATAGAGCACACAAATGCGTGCGCATATCAGGACCTTGCTTATCCAAGGCAAGATAAAACAGGTGAATGAGTCAGAGTAAGCAATGGGCTGTGGTAAGAGGAAAGTCATATAAATTAACAAAAAGACGTTGAGAAATGTGCAATTAAAGAGGACAATATGACAAGTCTGGCTTTGACCGGAGACATACTCAAAGCTCTGTAAACAATATTTTTGTTGTCATTCCCATGACGATTGTGTTCACCGATGAATCAGAAGGGAAAGCTCTTGAACGACGAGACAGACTTAGAGAGCGAGGTTGGAGGCGACGAGCGACAGCCACACAGCACAGGAAGTGAGCGGGGGAAGGAGCTGAGAGGAGACATAATCTCAGCATGACATCACAGAGGGCTGGGGGAGTCATGGGGGGAGGTGAGCCCCTGATCACATGGTCTATGGCCCCGCCGGGGCCCTCAGGGGACGAGCTAGGAACAAGCCCACACGTCTAGCACTGATAAAAACAGGACCTGCTGGGACCCTTCAGTTAAAAAAGAACTCATGTCATTCAAAATGGACCATCGATCTCACTCCAAAACACAAAAACTAATCCGCAATGAAACAACAAGGAAGAGCTGTTTGAAAACTGACTTTGAAAGGTTTGAACGACCACAAAAGGTAGGTTTATGTAAATTAGGTATGATTCAGAGAAGCTTTCTGGCCAATCGCATTATGATCCCGTTTGAAGCCTTTATTGCATTCCCAGAGCACGTGGCAATAAATAGATCAGCATGATGAAGAATTCTATGAAAGAAAGGAGGTAACTGTAGTCGAGCAATGTTTGCATACTGAGCCGCATGTTTGCATAACACCTTCTGTCCAACAGAGGGACCTTGAATAGGCCTGCTTTACATTATGGGCATAGCCATTGCTTGCAGAAAGACTGTTGTTACACAAAAATACACAACTCTGTTCTAGACAGCAGGGTCTGTTTGCGCAGACGATGGAGCACATCGAGCCACGTCATTCTCTGGAGGCCAGCCCCATGTCAAACAACATCAACACAGTTGGCCAGCTTTGAGGACAAAGCACAGCTCAGGAAAAAAGAGGAAAACAAGAAATTTGATTTGCCTATGAGTTTTTATATTGAAACTTGAAAAAGGGAGAGAGGCGCGCTTACATGTGCCTTTTCCCTGCGAGCCTCCAACAGTTTGTCGTGGTAGTGATGAGCTACAGGGGGTTCCACATCAGAGAGCTTGGCTGACGGGTCCTGGAGGGCCACCAGGGTCTTCAGCGGATCCCCCTCATCTAGGGCCTCGTTGATCTGGCCAATTGCTGCAATACCTATAGACCCCAGCACAAGAGACAGCATTTGTTTATATACATCTTCACTGTTTATAATTTTCTTTTTACTGGAAAAACCTTCAATAAAAATAAAAAAGAGACATAGTTGGGAAGCAAGTTGAATGGTAGACTATTATGAGAATATTATTACTATGACGCACTTCCCACAACATGCCATTGTCCCGCCAACTGTCCCTCACAGCGTTACCCTTTACAGCTCAGATTGCAGTGTCACGGGGAATTTTTGCTCGACAAACAATGACACTTTATTTAGAAACACAACACCTTAAGCAATGACCCAGCATTATGTTTAAATGTCAATGATGATGTCGGTGATGCTTAAATGGATAAGACGATGAACTCACGCTCATGCTCCTCCTGAACGGCTAGGTTGACCTGGTCAACGCAGGCCTGGATGTCATTCCAGGTCAGATAGTCGATGCCCTGCTCCCTGGCTGCAGCCTTCAGACGCATCAACTCATCCATGTACCTACAAAGGGAATATCACTTCACATTAGACCCATTACCATCAAGTCTTATCAGTTTGTTTTTAAACTGGAGAAGTGGGGTTTGAAGCATGCTGAATGAGAGTGTATATATACAGTATGTGTGTGTGTGTCTGTGTGTTTACCTCTGAGCATATTCGTCCTCGACGTTACTGAGCCCGGTGACAGAGCTGGCCAGCTGCCTCCAAAGGGAGGCTCTGTCTCCGGCGTCCATCGCCTCGTTCATCAGCACCACCGATGACAGCATCTCCACGGCAACCAGCAGTTCAGGGTGGGACAGAGAGCCCTGGGAAAACAGATATTTACTTCTAGTTGGACCAAAGCCAAAATATCTAAGCCTCACTTGTTTTATTTGCTTACGTGTGTGTGTGTGTGTGTGTGTGTGTGTTTGGGTGTGTTTACCTCCGGGCTCTGCTGCTGCAGGCTGGCCAGCTCTCTCTGGTAGAGGTCGGCCGCGCTGGGGTAGACCTGGGGAAGCTGAGCCTCGGGGTTCATCAGCTCTGCCACCGTGTTCTCCGGCACACCCGCACTGATGGCAGCGTTGATCCTCTCCACCGCTCGCAACACTGCAACACACATTCAGATTGAGGCCTCCGCTCGCAGCGGACTTCAATGACTTGAGCGTGCACAGAATGAGCGCACTGCACAGATCGCCAGACAGACAGGCAGACAGACCAAACAGAGCTACAGTGAAGTGGAACGAGAGCTTACTTTTCGAGTAAGCAGCAGCGACCTCGTTGGCTACGTCCACTCCACTCTGCAGCTCATCTTTGGTCAGAGCTTCTCCTGGAGACGTCTGGAAAACATTTTGAACCATTTGAATCAGACTACTCCCATGGTCCGATCTTACACAAAATACATGTTACACGGTCCTTGATAACCCTGCAAAACGTATTTCCAAACTTATCTCCTACCTGTTCTTTGTTCTCCCGGTCGCCCACGAGTTGCTTGAGGTACCAGCCTTTGTTCTGGGCCTGCAGGTTGTGTGTGCCCAAGGCCGGGGAACGGAGTGCCTCGTACAGCTTGTCTTCATCGTTGCTCAGCAGGGCCTGTTCTGCCGAGCTCAGGGCGTTGCTCACTGGAACAATCAAACGAACCGTTAGGAGATCGGCCTTTAGCGCTCTGCGGCATAGACCATTCTAAAACAGGTTACCTCGCACTGAATGAAACAGGAATTTAGACTTACAGTTGACCTTGTTGACGTTGCCTTGGATCTCAGCCTGAGTGAGGAGATCGTCATATATGTCTCGCTCAGCCTCTGTGTTTTCTCCCAGCTAAGACAGACAGAAAATACTTAAAAAAAGACTACACACACATGCACTGTGCTTACCATCAAAAATACATCACATACCACATACACAGACGTTGGGCTTTTCTTGTGTTATATTAACTGAAATAATTGCAACTCTTGTCATTTGTCAGAGATCATTGTTCATACCCGTTTGTGTGAGTTTGCCACCTTCTCGCTCTTGGCACGGTAGAGCATGTCCTGGTAATGCTGGGCAGCGCCGGAGTCCAACTGGAGCAGCATGGCATTGGGATTCTGCATTGCCGCCATTGTGGCCTCTGGAACTTCCTGGTCTATGGCCTCATTGATGGCGATCACAGCCGCGTGCACTGGGGAGAGAGGACCACTGGTGAACCACTAGGTCTAACTCAGATCACTGCTGTGATGGAACACAGACTGGGAATATAAGCGGATGTATATTTAATGCATGAGATGAGAAAATAAATAGGTTCAACAATTCTTTGATAATCTTACAGTATGATCAATGAACTATCTAAAGGTAATCGGTTTTAATATTCTTTTTCAAGGGGCCCAACAATATTTGAACGCCAGATTAAACTCACTGACTCATTCACAGCTATAGAATGCTGGCAGGCCCCCTTTTGTCCCGCCTCTGTCTGTGATATTTGAGTAGTGCTTACATGCAGCTTCGTCCACTGAAAGCTCATTGGCCAGGATGCCGCCAATCTTGCTGAAAGCGGGCATCTGGATCCCGTACTTTTCCAACTCACTCTTCATGTTGTTGATCTCCTCCTCTGAGAGGTAGAAAGCCAGGAGGTTAGAGGGGGGGAAGGGTACAGAGAGGATGTGTAAGAGAGGTAGATAGGTTGGGCCTTGGGTTGGGCCTAGGTACAGACAGTAGAACAATTCTGCTCCGGCTATGTGTTTGTAGGAGTGTTTTGGCAATCAGAACCCAGCCTCTGGCTCTGGCAGAGCGGAGCAGGACACACTACTCCACACAGCATGACAGGAAACTCAAACACAACGCTAATGACTTTCACATTTCCAGTGGCTTCAGAACGGTGACACGTTGGAAAATATCCTCCTGCTCTTTAAGACAGAACTACTGTAGAAGGTCTCAGTCTTTTTATTCTTTCTCATGCTGTCTATGTTTTGTACTTGGAACTGAATAATTGTATTATAACTAAATTGAATTGGGTGAAAAGTAGTGACTGGGAGAACAGCTGAGGGGCTGTCCTAGTGCACAGACAGAGCGAGGGACACACACACACACCTACCTGTGAAATCTACTTTGCCATAAAGGTCCTGAATCTGAGGGGCCAGGCCCAGCTTGAAAAGGTACAGACTGTAGAAGGAGAGTGAGAAATGAGAAACACAGAAGGGAGACACAGGAGAAGATACGAGGTTACATAAGAACAAAGGCTGGGAAATCAAAACAACCGTTACAAGGGAAACCCCAGAGCCTCACTGAATGGTTTCAGGGTCAGGATTACAGACAGCAAATATGATACTTGAACAATTCTTGTTTCTATATTCATTTTGAATGGATAATAGCCATTCGTCTTGAGCATGCACAGGCACCATCATACACAAACCAAAACAAAAACACATAGTATCGCTCCTTTTCAAGTCCTGACCATGTTGCTGCCGTTCTGTTCTGTGTTGACATCCCGACTTAAAGGTCACATTTATTGCCGCCAGGGTCGGCATTCATTGTAAATTGACTGGAATTTTCCATTAGGCCAGATTCCTTTTCTGATATCTTAGTTACCAGGCTGATTGAGAGGTTTGAGCTTACAGTGCTTGAAAGACTCTTCAGTTACAAACTGCACCTTTTACAGCACAGAAGGGCCACAAAAGTTTTAAAAAACGTATGTAACACAACGTTCGATTGCAGACAAGCAAACCATTTCGATACAGTCAAAACCGGACGGACGTAAAACGCCTGGCATGCGATGCCTACTGTGAGAACATGACACCGTGTTGACAGCCTAACGGTAAAGCTGTGTGTTTGTGGGACCTCTAAGCTCCGCTGTTCTTTCTCATGGGTTCTGCCTGTTTACTTAAGTTGCCACTAATGTCAGGGGAGGAGTCAGGGGGCCCGGGGTGGAGTACCTGAGAGCGTGTATACAGTAGATGCACCGCGGCATGTTCTTTCTGTCGTAGATGTCTGTGGTCTCTGGGTAGAAGATCTGAAAAAGACAGCCACACGTAGAGGACATAACCGTCAGCGGGGGGAGATATCTTCTTCAGCGTCATCACAGTGCACTGGAGTGCAAGCCCTGGCTTGTTACATGGGAGTGGTTCAACGTGTAAATCGAAACGGGATTACTCTGCGGTAGGTGAAGCTGCACGGGGAAATTTACTGGTGTGTGTGTGTGTGTTTGTGTATCCCCGTACCTTCGGCAGGCCCTTTTCTGTCATGGCATTGAGCCACTGGATGACATTGTCTGTGTGTCTGAAATGGAGTCCAGTAGCCTGCAGGAATGGAACACAAATTGAGTTGAGTCAAATCAAGTTTTTCTCTCTATCCTCTGTGGACAGACACATCCCTCCCCCACAACCATTATTTATGACCCAAGTCAACCCTAGCCAAGTCAAACAAAAGGTATAGTATCCTGAAGCCCAACCACATTAAATGTTGCAATACAGCAGCAGAACAGGCCAAAAAAGGTCCTATAATTATTTAGTTATACACAAAAGGTGTTTGACTAGAGCTATCTTGCAGTGTGAATGTTTGAATACAGCCACGGGGTCATTCTTGCTGCAATGTAGTCTTCCCCCTGTCGTCACCTTGTAGCGCGTCTGCTCGCGGTCATAGATCTTCTTGATGGAGACCGTTCGCGGGGCAAAGAAGTTCCCCAGTTTAGCCAGATAGACGCCATTCCTCAGCCCCTCTTCCAGCTCTGTGGTGGGGGGCAGCTCCTCGTCCAGACACGCCTCCATCCATCTGGAACAGCCCGAGGAGAGGGGACGTGAGGCCAGGAAAGACACTCAAACACACACACAGCTTTGTGTATTAGGTTAGTAACCGTAGCCTTTGGACAAAACCTGATACTTTTTTCTCCTTTGGAAAGCTGCATAATGGCAAGGACAAAATGTTTTCTTAAAGCAGATTTGACAATTTGATAACTGAGGAGGACTTGAGGTGACCAGGTTCATTCAGTGGTCAACAGCTGTCAAAGAAATGTGGGGAAGCCCTAAATGAAACACCGTAAGGAGATATGAAGTACTGTATGTGTGACTTCCACAAATAAAAGAAGTGTCTTCCTTAACTGCATAGGAGGCAGCCTGCTGGCGAGTCTTTACAGGTGCTGTTTGAATATTAACATGGAGTACAACCCTTTCTTTATGTCCCTCCAGACATAAGAACAGACACCTTTCACAATCTTGGTTGATGTGAATGTGATATCCCTTGGGCAAAACACGAAATATTACAATGCGTTATCAGTTATCGGAATGTAAATGACCTTGACGAGTATGAGTGCTTCAGGTGTGGTTGCATTGGCACAGAGCACTGCGTTCTGCCAGTCTGCCCCTTTTTTTGACCTCACACTATGAAGCCGCGTAGAAACCATATTTGTCTGGCTCCAAAACAACACCACCAAAACGTAGCCAACGGTAACCTCACCTCTTAAAGACATTTTCTAGCATTCCTCCTGAGTGACATTTTCTCCCCGTAGGTCATGTGTGAGTCGCATTCCTGCTTTGTGCCTGTGTCGGCCCCAGGTCACTGAGGACACATACAGAGCTATCCTACTGGGACAGGACTGGTGGAGGGGATTCCACCACCTCATCTAATTATGCTCCCAGTAACCGTCTCAACTTAACCCAGTAAGCAGTGAAGCCTGCCGGCCTCCCCTTTCTCACTGGGATCAAACAGATGCCCTTTAAGTGGCCGTACTCACAGCTGGTTTCTAGGTGATTCCCAACTACACTGTAATCTACAAAAGGCAAGGAATTTGAACACTAACGATTTCTCCAGAAATATGCAGCTGTGTTCTCATTCAATGGGCCTGAAGTACAAGTTCCAGATATCAGAGCCCAGAGTCGGTCCTTGGCTCTGAGACATTTCACAGAGGGAGAACACAGAATGAGGTCATGCATGGCCTTTCTAATGAAGGCCAAGCCTCTCACTCCCTCTTTCCTTTTCCTGAGAAAATACACACTCCCACTTCTCCGCAACTTTGGCCCTGGTCTTTTAACTAGGCAACAACAGGGTTAACTATATCCTGAGAACGACAAAGAGTCTCTCTCCCTTCAAAACACAAGGCTTGCAGTCCACAGGCCAGCGAACCAGCAGCTGAATCAACTCCCCTTCCAGGAAGTCAGGACCCAGTCTCCAGACACAGGGCTTCTATTCAGGCCAGTGTGTCCACCCTGGGGACACCAGACCTGGGGTGGGCCAGCAAGGAACAACCCCCTCCTTTCACTTTAGGATGAAACAGTGAAAGGCTCTATATTAATGGTTCTTTTATCAGGCTTACACACCGAGCATAGCCTACAACATAGCCTACCCACAGCCTAGCCACAGGCACACCCCTTACGTATAAATAGGCACTGTGGTTATGATTGGGTTTTTAGAATGTAGACAACAGAATTACAACAATGGGAGACTGGCCAAGACAAATGTCAGTCGTGATCATGAAAAAGCAAATATTTCAGATAATTAAAAAAATTACCACAAAGCGGAAAGCATTGTCGGGAATCTACATGTACTCTACTCACTTTAAGATTGTCATTCAATAAGAAAGCTTCCCCGACAACTAACAGATTCATGTACCGCTGTCCCATACATCGTTTTTGCGTGCGACAGGACATTTAGGGAAGCCCATAGTTCAAAGGTCACTCCCATAGGAAGAGACTGGTAACAGCCTACTGTCTTCACAGGAAGACATCCCTTCACCACGGTCTCGGGCGCGCGACCGGAGGCCGGCCGGAGGTGACCAGCTGACATTGTAATATTGACACTGTCAACCGACAACCAACCAGTGGCATTACAGAATTATAGAGACTGAACAACCCTTATAAAGCACACTCCAGTCATTAGTCACCACACAATTCAGAGCTTTCCCTTATTTGGATGATGAGATATTGTTATGTCTGTAGAGGTGGAGAATCCCCGGAGCCCCTCACTGGCTGCCTACTAACTTCCTGTCTCCCTGGCTTTTCCCTGAGGTGCTGTACAACAAACATGCGCTTCCTGTTCCACACAGAGAGCTTCCTGTTCCCTTCCTGTTTGAACATAATGGCGATGATAACCCCGATGGTGGGCATCTAAAGGCCATGTTCCAGTGAGATCTGAAGAGAGGGAAGATTTATGGAGAATACCAACGACATGTACACTGTGTAAATACTGCTTCTTTAGGCTTCATAATATGTGTCTGTGTGTGAATAGGAGGAGAGCAAGTAAGTTGACAAGTAGAGAGAGAGAGAGAGAGAGAGAGAGAGAGAGAGAGAGCATGACTATGTTTAAACAGGCAGACAGGGAAGGTAAATGTGTGGTGGGCCTTATCTAGGAATCTAGGAACAGTATGACGTCAAGGTGAAGATGCACTTCTCCTTCAGTCCTTCCATCCCTGTCAACCTTCCAGATCTGTGTATGTGAACAACTATAGAGTTGAGCTAAAACAGGATTGTGGAGATAAAAGAGATCTGTTCAGAGGCAACCATGTGGAAGTGAGGAGAAGAGACACTATTGAATTACACTACAATTATCTAGACAATATTCGATGAATCTCCTCCCCTTATATCCCCTCCCTAAATACGGAATGTAGGGTAGCCTAACGACTGGTCACTGTAGAGAGAGAGAGATAGAGTGAGTGTGTGTGAGAGAGAGGGAGAGAACGAAAGTCGGGGTAAGAAAAATAAGGGGTAGAGAAAAGAGGATGTGAGCCAAATTGTCCATTACATGCATTACTGCAACACTGGAATCCTGCACTCACTGACCTACCCACAGTTACACCAACCTAGGCTAGGGGATACGCCACTTAATGAGTGTATGTGTCTGTTTCCAGGGCTCCAGACTACCACCAAAAATCTGTCAACTGCCATAAAAAAAATATTGGTGGTAGTGCTGCCACTTGATTTTCATTGGTGTATTTTTTTATTATTATTATTATAACTATTATAAAAATCCTAAAGACATATTTTACAGTTGGCCGATTTGGTTTGATTATTTATAATCCTCCTTTGAACTACACACTGGCAGCATTTATTTAACTGTCTCTCGCGCAGTATAATAACTTTTTAATTTTTTTAATTTTATTAACTTATTTCTATAAATAGAAGTGTATGTTTTTTTAATATAAAATACCATAAAAAAATGAAAAAACTGCCACCAGTTTTTGTGCTACTGCCACTAACTGAAAGACCTATTAGCAGCACTGCCACCAGTGTAACATGTTAGTCTGGAGCCCTGTGTGTGTCACACACTCTAATTTAGCTGTCGACTAAGCCACTGTATTTTGCAGAGAAATGTTTTCAGACACCCACTGGGAGTGGAGAGTTCCCAGCAGGCTCCTGATGGATGTGAACTTTGTTCCAGTTTCAGAGGTAAACCCTTTCCCCAGGGTCTCTCACTGACAGCCCATTCATCAGACCCAGCCTCATCATGTTGGCCCACTCACACCTAGTCTTCTGGGCACAAGGAACGGACAAGGTTTGGTTGGCTCTCCTTATTGTCCATCAAGTCAGTGTGTTAATTTATAAGACGGCCAGCACTGGCCATGGGGATCCAAAAGGTTTCGCCCCCTCATATCAGCCTGGCATTGTAATGGAGAGAGTTTCACAAGAAACTGCTGGGCCCAAGTCCTGTCTCCCTCACTATGGCAACAGATTTTCAAACAAGACGTCAGTCTCCCCCTCGGCTCTGTGGCCTCCGTGCCTTCTTAGATCACTACCTCTATCAGCACTGACTGTGAAAGCAAACTTATTTACCCATGCATGATCTTTTAACTGGAAGGGTAACCTCTAGTCTTTAGGTCCGGAGGGGCGGGGTCAGGGTGTGTGTGTGTGTGTGGGTGTGTGGGTGAGAGGGGGGGGGAGGAAATAGCGGTGCTTTATTGGATATCTATGAACGGAATCATGCCAAATCTCACACCCAGATTAGTCCACTGATCCCTTTTGATCTTTGAACCTCTATGAGAGAGGACTGCTGTCACCTAGCAACTGATGACACCATTACCGTACAAAAAGGACAAACAGGCTAAAACAAGTCCTCCACATAGTAGGCCAGGTTGCCGTCATATATGCCTGCTGGGTCTTAACAGAATGACTTGACTAGCGGGGCTGTAGGCATGAAAGCCCTTCACTAATAGAACCATGCTCACTGAGGATACCGGCTCAGCAGAGTTGACTATTAGTACTCATATGTTGCACTGTGCTACACTCATTGCGCACGATCTTACACAAGACTGCAGTGACTATACTCCAACCTGACATTTCATGAAACAGGAAATTGCAGGGTCAGTGCTTTAAGGGAACTGGGCTCCCATAGAGGCCATGTCCTGTATGAGAGACTCCAGACTGCATAGGGGGCTCCTTTATAAGGCACACTCCAGTCCATATGCAATTTACCCTTCATTTAAATTGTTGGCAGTTTTCACAGCAAATTTTCCCAGGCAATGGGAGAGCAATATTTTATCTCACTGTCAAACGAGGCATGACGTAGAACACTCGTTGGGAATGCTTCTCATTTTTTCCATATTCTTCTCTCCACACTGTAGCAAAATCCAATAACAAAGGCCAATGAACCACGCGTGCCTGAACGTCTTTTCAGATCTTCATATCTGTCAGTGGACTTGACATGGCTAAGACACAGTAAAACCAATAACATAGTAGATATGATAGCTGTGTGCATGGTTGCATTTCTTTCGGATGTGTCATACACACAGTGTGACACCGGACTCCCCACGGTGGTGCAGCTCTCTCTACAGCTGGCTGTCACTCAGAGCTTGACAAATGGGTAGGATCTCACTGTGCAGTTCGAGGTGTTTTTACTCTGTCTGTCTGCTGCTCTAGCATGACCAGTTTCTAGGCTACAGGCTCCACCTCACCACATGGAAATGGGAGGCCAAATACCGCGAATAACAGCAGCTTGGAAAAAATGAAAACACTCTGTGATGGCTGATTATAGGGGCAGGGTGTGGAGACAACAGTGATGCACAGGTGTTTTCAGAGACGACACACTCAATTAAAATAAATAGTCTCATTCATTTATTAATTTCTACACCATCTCTGTAATCAATTGAAAGAAAAGTAATTGCTAACACAAACTTAAGAATCGAGGCCAAAGAAGCAACACCGTAGTTCACTTTAGGCCAGGAGAAAATACTCATAGGGTGAAGTATAGGCTGACTGTACCTAAGCAATGTGGACTCTTTCACTTTCTCTACCTAAACGAGGGAAGTCACTGTCATGCTCTTACACTTTCAAAGGGGAGGGAGAGAGAGAGAGAGAGAGAGAGAGATACCTGAGATCAGAGCTGAGTAAGCTTATCGGGGGAATACATTGATCTGAACCTCCCCTTTCCCATTGCTGGTCCCTCTATCTCTCATCTGATGAGACACAGAAGTACTTTAACTGATAAAGGAATGGACACTGATGTTTTCCTTTACGCTTAGTTATCTGGTTAGTGTGTGTGGGTGTGAGCATGTGGGATAGAAAAGGAACGTTAGCCCTAATTAGTATGCAGTTTAGAACCAAGCACACGTGTGATGCATGAAACAGGTCCAACTGCATTCCCTCAGCGAGAGAGAGAGAGAGAGACAGGCAAGCAGACAGACCCATAAAGCTAAGATGCATATGTCCATTTGGAATTCCCACAGAAATATGCTAGGGTAGGCTTTGCCTCACATGAAGAAATGTGGAGAAGTACATTGTTTAACATGGAAAAGATGAGCTAAACATTCAAATATAATAAGATGATAACCTAGAGCACACACAATGAGAGTCAGATCCACACTGCAATTAATGGAAATCGGAGTTATGGTTTGCATACCTCAGTTGAGAGAAAGCCTGATGTAGCTCTCACTGGACATAGACTTTCTACTCATTAAACTACTACACAGATGCCCACTTACATATCAACAGCCCATGGCATCACAACAATATGTCTGTAGGCATCACACATACTTTTTTCTACTCTCTGTCTCTAACTCCCTACTCACACCCTTCTTGACCAAGTGCACCTGTGCGAGGCATTTACATCATACCACACACATTGAGGCATTTTGCATGAGCACACATTACAGGCATTCCTCCCCCTGGCACGCACCTGCAGGCTAGGGTGTTCACCTCACTCTATCTGGAACTAACTTTCTCCTCAGCATGACAGGAGAACAACGGGCATTTGCCAAGGATGTGTTATAATGTCGGTAGAACCCCTATACCCAGGGTACTGAACTGATGTAAACCCAGGAGGAAACACTAGTTAGGGCAAAGGTTAAAAGACAACAAACAATCATTGTTGGTATAAACAGAAAACGAGTCATTCCTCTCAGCCACTTTCAGGCCTTATTTAGTTTCTCCTGAACTGTCTGGAGGGGACATCTAGGAAGGCAAAACAACAATAAAACAAGCAACGAAGGGGTGGCTAGAAAGACCCAGGCTGAGAGAGGGTGAGAGGTGGGAGGGGAAGGAGAAGACGGAACGGTTGGAATTGCAGCAATAACGAAGCATTGCTGCAATTAACCACTCAGCCTTTTCTGGTTGCATGTACTCACAGCTGAAAGATACACATACATGAAAAAAACTCACACCGGAACATGTTACTATGACAACCATGGGTTTCTGTGGCAACAAGGGAGATATTAAATCAACTGGGACTGAGTCACTTCCTCTCTCATTCACTGCTTCCTCTTCTAAAAGTGAGTCTACAAGATTTGCAAAGCAAGCAAGCCACCCATAGCGTAGTATACAGACACTAAACCATTCGGCACATTCTTATACATATATACAGTACCAGTCAAAAGTTTGGACACACTTTCCCATTAAAGTAAATGAGAAAGTGTGTCTGAACTGTTGACTGGTGCTGCACCTAAACAGAGCTTAATTGTAAAATGACTGTAAGACCAATTAATCATATCTAAAGCATGCAACTATGCATAGCATAAAGCAATCTGAAACAGATCTCAAGCATGATTGTTTTAAATAAATTATGATAAAACTATAACTATGGATTCCATTGAGATGTGAAATTATTTTATGATGACACATATGCCATTAATACAATACACCTTGTAATGACAGCTGGTCACTGTAATGCTGGGCCAATTGTGGTAAGAGCTACATTTGAACTAGACTCAGCTTTTTGTGTGTTTGTGTGTGTGTGTGTGTGTGTGTGTGTGTGTGTGTGTGTGTGTGTGCGCCTGTGAGCAGTGGACACAGACACCAGTGATGTCAGATGAGCAAAGTAGCTACCTTTTGGCTTCCTCCAGGTGGCAGAGATACTCGTAGGCCATGTTCTGCTGCCTCTGCTCATCCATCTCCTCTGCTGTGAGTCGCTCCACGCCATCAAGGACCGCTATCATTTCAAACACCCACAAACACCCACACATTTAACCTCACTTATTAACCTACAGTGCAGCAGAGAACGCAGTGCAGTGTTTATGTATATGGAAGAATGACGAAGATGGACAGACATCTGGATATTTAAATACACAAATGTACTCACACAGGTTGTATAGAATGGGACAATTATGACCTTAAATCAGCACTTTCAATATTGATTTGAAGGGGGCAATTCTCTATATTCTTGCTGAAACGAAAGCCATATTTTGAGACTGCACAGGCCAATGGAAAACTTGAGCTATAATAGAGCATGAGTTTATCCAAGCCAACTGACATAATTCTGAAACTTCAAAATGTAAAAAAAATTACTTATACTGGGGGAAAAGGAGAAATTTAGATTCGAGCGGACCAATATAATCGGTAAATCAATTGTTTTCAAGTTATACTGAATTGTATCATATCAAATACCATAACCCTTTTTTAAAATTAGCGTATTTTTGTAGTCCAATATCATGTGAGTAAAAATTGAGACACAAACTGTTTTTGTTCTCAGAAATTGGTGAGTTCTAATGCGGAAGTTGAGTCGACCACGCTGTCATATTACCAACAGTTTTTAATAAATCACATTTTTTTTATTTATCTATACTGCATATTTTAAATTACACGTCTAAGTTATTAGGGTAGGCTATATGTGAATGTGAAAAGTTTTTACCGTTAACAGACGCCAAGCTGTAGATTTTTGCGTGCGTGAAAATTCAAGGTGCGCATGGAAAAGTTTTACTTACACCCATATCTAGGTCGAAAGCCGTCTGTCTCATCTGAAGTTGACATCTTTTCTTGAACAATGTTTTCCTCTCAACTCCACGATTAAGTTTATCCAAATAATGATATGGTGCGAACCCTTTCTATCACTTATGATGACGTGGGTAATATAGCTACAAAAACGGAGAAGGCGCTCTCGGCCCCCTTGTTTCACTGCACAGCTTGTGCTGAGACTTTTTTCCGTCTTTAACCTCAACTGATGTCACTGGGTGTGTTCCTTTCTAAATCCTAAAAATGCGTTCCAGGAACACCCAGCAGTCTACCGGAGAAATTGCATGCGTAGCGCCCTCTGCCGCGTAATTTTTTTTTTTATGGCCTTTTTACAACTGTACCTGAGTGCAAGTAGATTGTGGTAGCCAATAGAAATTATGACAACTCGCCATGTCACCATGGTTAGTGCGTCAGGAAAGGCCGTGCCTATGTTCAGTATTTTACTTTCAAACTATGGGGTCCCTGGTCCTGACTGACTTAATGTAAAAGACAATGCCACTTTATTATTAGACTTCATGGAATAGAACACGGATGCGACATACAAAAATGTGTATCTGCCTGCATGTTGCTTCCTAAATTAATCGCCTTTCTGGTACCACTGCAACATTTTAAACTCTTAACATTCCTTTCTTTCTTTGTTTCATATTCCTTTTTTTAATGTTGTACAGCGGCAGCCAGCGATATTTGTTAAACACCTATTATTTCGACAATTGAATCAATAATCAACATGCACGAGCACAAATACCCCCCCCCCCCACACACACACACACACACACACGGCCACACTCTCACTCACTTGGTTTATTTTCCCCAAGCCATGACCTTAACACACTTTCCATCGATTTATCGTTTCACTAAGAATTTCTCCACAGCGTAAGTGCCCTCAAGGTAATAGCTATGCATTGACAATGTCATATAGCTCTTGGTAAAGGAGCTTGAGAGAACGATGAAAACTAAAGTTACGGCTACTATAGTAAACAAAAATCCCGGACAATTCCTTCTGTTGGGGGTAAAATGCCTATTCATAGGCCTACATATAATAATTTTATATTATGTATGTAGGCTATAGGCTACATGTATGAATGTATCCATAGCTAGCCTATGTTTGTATGTGTGTATGTATGTATGTTTTTATTGATTTTATTTACATAGTGAACTGTGTTATTTTAAGATTAAACCATCTCTATGGGATATACCGGTCTTCTTTGCAAAATAATGTACTGAGCAAGCATGATTGGTTACAGTATAGTTGATGTTCAAAGTCATCAGTCAGATGTACTCACAGATCGGTTTTTCTTTTAAATTATTACAAATAGGCTAACAATAGTTTCCGGCTAGCCAACAAAGTAAAAATGTCGTAAAGTAACAAAAAATATACATTACTGATTTGCATACCCAAGTTATTAAGAAGAGCAGGGATTGGGTGCTCCTCCAACTGAGCCTATTTATTCTAAATTATATTATAGGCGGGGCTTTAAAGTTCATATAAAGCGGCAGGTCCGATGGGTGAGTGTACTTGCTGGACTTTCCCCAATCCAATCCTACATGCACTCTTTTGCCCCGAACACGTCACCGCCACACTCCATTCGCTGCAACATTGCCAAGCATGAATACCTCAGGGATGCTGCGCGGCGTGCTGTGCATCAGCCTCCTGTCTATTCTGTGTCGTGGACAGGTATCACAAGAAGTTTCTGCTGAAGACCTCGGAGCGGAGAAACCCGAAACGCACCCAGATAATGATTTAGTGAGTACATGAACAAGACTGGGATTACAGTTAAATATATGACGCGTTTGTATTGGTCAAATGAAATATTTCAAATATTTTTAGAAGATTGAATGCCAAAGACTTTGAATGCATATACTCTCTCCCCATGGAGATCCTAGAGTCCCTATGTACTTTAAGAACACTCCTTAAACATATTCTGTCAAGTCTAATTGATTTTTTACTGAACATTCTTAATCGGCTTATTGTCTCTTACTTCTTTTACTTGTTTTTTATTTATTTATCAATGCTTCCTTATATTTGTAAAGTTTCCTTAGGTTTTTAGAAAGGCGTTCTTAAATTAAAGTTATTATTATTATTAGTCTTGTTCTTCACATTCTAGCTAATAACCATATATAGTACATTAATTGATCAAATTAAAATTACTTTGTC
>JAVQIZ010094793.1:0-10825 GCA_036023535.2 Galaxias brevipinnis | reverse complement strand
TGTTAGGTTGTGTTATGCCTGGTTTAGTTTGGGTGAGTTGGTGTGTTGAGTTATGTTGTGTTATGCCTGGTTTAGTTTGGGTGAGTTGGTGTGTTGAGTTAGGTTGTGTTATGCCTGGTTTAGTTTGGGTGAGTTGGTGTGTTGAGTTAGGTTGTGTTATGCCTGGTTTAGTTTGGGTGAGTAGGTTAGGGTTATCTGGTGTGCTCCGAAAGCTCACTGATGTCTAACTCTGCTTGATGACGGGCTAAACTGTGTTGTTTTGTTTGCCTGTGTTCTGGTCCGTTATAATCTGTTTCTTTTGGTTCTGCTCTCTTCTGTTTTTCTAGTGACCTCTACTTGGGCTTTTTTTTAAACAGTTTTTTTTTTGCGTGGTTGAACACAACATTGTTCATTTCAAAGCAGTGGTAAACTTATAGGATATCTACAAACTGGTATCTAAATGCCATCCCTTACACATGGGTGAGCTCCACACAAAGAAGTTGTGAATTAACTCCTGCTTTTCTTCAACCTTACATTGAGACATGCTTTGGGACATTGGATCTGTCTATTATAGGGACTCTTAACACATTGAGACATGTGTGATACTTTGTAACACATTTGGGTAAAAAGACTACGGGTCTACAGTGACAATGTTTTTTAAAGTTTGCAACAATGTGCAAGGATTCTTATCTTGTTTAAGTTATGTGTATATTAGTGTCCTAGGGTCTGTAATTCTTTATGAGTAATTACGTCTACGTCAGAGTGCATGTGCCTGTGTGTAGGTGAGCTAGAGAGAGAGAGTCATGTTAATAAACAGATATGTTCACGGCTACTCCACTCTATTTCTCTCTCATTAGAATGGAGACAACAGTAATACTGCATCATAGAGTCATCGATCACAAGGACAATGATACAGATAGATCCTCTTAGATAGATAGATGCCATTCTTATTACCTATAATTTGAAGGGAACAGTACTGTCTTTGGTACATGTTTTAGTGTGCTCCACCCTTTAAATACTAAACCATATTTTTGTAAGTCGCTTTGGATAAAAGCGTCTGCTAAATTAATGTAATGTAATATAATGTAATGTAAACCAGGAGGCCTGTACTACAAAGACAGGTCATTGGCTTACCCCGGTAAATTCAGGATTCATTTTGTGATGTCGGGTGTAACTTCCCGATTAACCCAGACAACAAAATGTGGGTAAGTTTTACTCCTGTAATTGCAGAAACATGCACATACCACAAGAATACTGTTAAGACTACTCTCTGCAATGTGCTGCCAAGATTTAGCCTTTAACATTTATTTAAACTCGTCATATTCTGACATTATCAACGTGCTGTCTTCCAAGATACAAAATGGAGCAGAAAATCTACATTGCCGATCACGCTCCTTTTAATGTGAATATGCACAAACTCCATGAAGTTAACACCTACTCATCTAACATCTTAGTCACCATTGTAATACCATGTAACACCAATCCAGGTAATCAGAGTTTGTCAACCAAGACTTTCCTTGATAACCCCGAGTTAAATTGGAGTAGTTTAAACTCCCTTTGTAGTATAGGCCTCAAAAGTGAAATGGATAAATATTTCCCACCCCCAAAAACCTGACTTCCAAAAACACAAAGATTAGAATTGCTTTCTCTTTCCAAACTGCTACTGGGGCCATCTAATTCTGTCAGTGTAGTGTTTTTTACATCCAAAAATATATACAATTTCATCATATTGAAAGACCGAACAAGGTTTTCTGTCTGTATGAGAAACTAGTTTGGAATATTTGCTAACCTAGGATCTGCTAGAAAATGTAAAGCCACAGCATATTACAAAACCAAGACAGAATGAGCATGCTGAGAGCACAGAGCGCAAACTACTGTGGCCCTTTCTACCTGTTGATGTGGCTCCAATGCAATATACCTCATGCTTTAGCTCAGAGTTTAGTTTGACTCAAATGGTGCTGCGTGGGCTGCCTTCCCAGTCTGAAATGAACCATTAACCCCCGTATCTAGAGCTTTCTTACCAGTGAAACACTAGGCAACATCTGTAATAGTAGTGCTTTACATTTATATAGCGCTTTTCAAAGCAAAAAGCACCTATGTATCTATGCCTGTATGCCTTGTGTCTATCCACAGTAGTCTGCTTGTTGTCTTTGACCCCTACTTAAGTATGTCCAAAATGTTTCTTGAAACGTTTCATCCCATGATTCTTTTCAATCCTTAATTTTTGGTTTGACCTTCTCTTCCCTTCTCTCCCTCTCTTTCTTTCTCTTTCTTTCTGTCTTACCCTCCAGATCACCAATCGCTACATCTATGACACGGTGTTGCTGCTGGCTAACACGTTCCACAGGAAGCTAGAAGACAGGAAATGGCACAGCATGGCCAGCCTCACCTGCATTAGGAAGAACTCCAAGCCCTGGCAGGGTGGTAAGAGCATGCTGGACACGGTCAAGAAGGTAAGGAGAAAAACACACACTATCGTTTTGTTATGGCCTCGCAGGGTAGCCAGCTGAACACAAACATGAATGTTTGGTATCAAAATCCTCCAAAAATCCCCCTTCACACTGATAGAGGGTGCTTTGCATACAGACTTTCACTCTGAAACAGAGTGGGAGTGCGTTGGGGAGGAGTGTGCCATGTGAGAAAGGCCCCACCACCTCCCAAGAAGGTACCTTTTAGTCTCTTCTAATTAGTTCCTGGAACTTAATTTAGCCCCTGGTTCCTGCGGTCGAAACCAGGGCTGGAGCGGGACTCATTTTCAGCCCGGGAGTTTCATGCCTCAGACCAGCCCACTTTAGTTCACACACTGATATACTGGAGATATACAGGATAATTATAGCTGATAGCGTTACTGTGTAGTCAAATTCCACAATAGTGAACTATTCTGTACAACCTTGTATCACTGTATATTTTTCTAGAACATAATTTCCAATTCAGTGCAAATAGGTGTAGCGTCAAAAAAAAAAATGTTCACAAATATAACAACATTTTAAAAGTGCACATACTATATACAGTATATATTGTTTAAAGCAATCTCAAAAAACCAATCAAGGCTTTAGCTAATTTAACATGGAAAAATGTTTTGGCTGAAACAACATAAATTTTTTCCATGCCAAAACATGCAATCCTATTTCATATTGTTATTATCATATTACCTTTCAACTGTTTAAATTTGTATGTTTACTAATTTACTACTACTAATAAAAAGCACAATAGGTCACTAGTAATATGTGGGTATAAATAGTGGTGATATTTGAACTAATATATTTTGTCATGTTAGATCGCTGTTATTCTCCATGTTGTCTTTACCAAGTTGTAAATACGTCAATAATAATCAGGTCACCGGCCAATCATAACCTGGGCTGGGATCGACCAATTTGGGATTTGGTAGGGGCCACTCTCAACGCCCCACCCCTCCCCCACCCCCAGTGTGTTTGGATGTTTTTGTTGAACTCCAGCTGAACTCTGGTGTGGCTATTTTTCAGGGAAACTGTGTGTGTGAGCATGCGACGCAGAGTAGCCCAAACGTCTGCGAGTGTAGCCTACATGATCTATTTATACAATGAATGTGTTTATGAACCCTATCACCGGCCTTTACGGCCCAACAACCAGCCCGTCCCACCGGGATTCTTCCCGATTAGCCGCTTCGGGCCTGGTGGGAACACAGAGAGTACTGGGTGAAGTTCCTGCTGCTGGAAAGGGCCTTTAGAGGGTCTGTCTCTCAAATGGATATGTAACCCTAACCCTAACCCCTTGGTAAAGAGCCACACAGTACGTTATTGGTATTATGTCACACCAAGGTGAAAAGAGCTGACACTGTGTTTGTGAGTGTGTTTGTGTGTGTTTGTGTACGTGTGTGTGTGCGCGTTTTATTTTAAAGTTTCTAAAGGATAACAGCAGAAATTATGTTCCCTGTATTTCACCTGAAGCTTGTTCTGTACCTGTGTAATCATGCTTTCACCCACCCAAACACACACGTACACACACACACTCACATACACTAACAATTCTTCAGGCTGGTGGTTGAATCATAGGTATGTTTTGATACCTCAGTCTCTCCACAGTGCCACTTTCACTGAGCACTCACACAGCTAGGGACATGGTGCATGCTGTAAGGGTGTGTGTGTGTGTGTGTGTGTGACCTCATTGATTAGTGGGTTGGAGGCACTCACATTCCCTCACATCTTCAGTCTGTCTAGATGTTATTGATGTGCCGGTTATATTATCTAGTATAGACTATTAATGATTGTTTGATCATAAATGTGATGAGGTTGTCTTGGTTTATTTGAATAGATATGTTGTAGATGTTAATGTTGTGCTTGTGAGTCCACTGTAACCTGACTTGGTAATAGGCCGAGGTGTCATTCCTCTGGGGGTCCTGGAGATGCAATTTCACCTCTATACACACACACACACACACACACACACCCACACACACACCCACACCCACACCCACACACACAGTCACACACACGCACACACACACACGCACACACAGTCACACACAGCTTGCTGAGATCAGTGTCGGGGTGAACCTAGCCTGGATACCGCTCATCAGCTTTCATAATTGGCCATTTCATTAATTATGACAGCTTGCTATCTGGTCAATGCATTCACAACAATTATCTTTTTGTTAACTGCACCTGCTGTAAAGGACAAGCCGGCAGGGCATAAAAAAGTGCAAGAAAAGAAATGTGTACATGAGTGATGTAGGAAGGGAGGGAGGGAGGGAGGGAGGGAGTAGGTAAAATAGAGCAAGGTGAACAGACAGGCTTGTTATGGTCGAGAGCTTTCCCAGGAGGAAGATGAAAGGGCACAATCAGTGCTTTGTCACAAACAGGGACCTCTCTCTCCAGCTATACCCACCCCCTTCTCTTTCTCTCTCGTGCTGTGAAGTGCAGAAAAAAACTAAGTACACATCAAAACAGCAAGCAATTATTTACTCTGATTATCATAATGGGGTTCAATGCTAAAACATTGATTAAATGTGAATGCCGGTGCAGGGAGAACATGATGCTGCCTTTAGATGTCACCACTCATGAACGCAGCATCTCATATACTGTACAACGCTGTCTTCAGGAATGGTGTATGGTAAACAGCCAACTAGTCAGGCAGCAGACCGGGCAGAAGACAGACAATGTATTAGCATCCTTCTAAATCAAGTGCAATGACATATATATATATATATATATATATATACATACTACTCTTTATAACATTGTTTGTTTAATTCTTGTGTAATCTATGTTTTATCAAGATGTAATGACAGGGCATTGTCAAGTAAAATGTTCCATACCTAAATGATGTACGATAAAGCCTAAAAAGATAACACATCAAGTTAAAATATGTATAATTTCCTTTATCCAGAATGGAGTGAGTGGTCTGGCCAGCATCTTGGAGTTCACTGACAACGGCACCAACCCAAACATCTTCTTTGAGGTCCTGGGGACCAATTACGGTGAAGACAGGGGTCGCGGTGTCAGCAAGGTAGAACGTCCTGTTTCCAATTTCTGGCTTGATTCTAGTGCCATTCACAGGTACTTTATTAACAATCCTAGCTAAACTAGCCCCCTGCTTTGAATATATTTTACATATTTGGGGTTATATTGTATATGGTGCCAAGGAATGTCCTTATCTGCCTCAGCAGGGGGTTATTCACTATGTATATGAATAATCTGGGTCAGCAGTGGGTTTATTCACTATTTATATGAACAATCTGCCTCAGCAGGGGGTTTATTCACTATGTATATGAATAATCTGGCGCAGCAGGTTTTTTTTTCACTATGTATATGAATAATCTGGGTCAGCAGGGGGTTTATAAACTATGTAAATGAATAATTAGGGTCAGCAGGGGGTTTATTAACTAGCTATATGAATAATCTGTGTCAGCGGGGGGTTTATTCACTATGTATATGAATAATCTGGGTCCGCAGGGGGTTTAGTCACTATGTATATGAATAATCTGCCTCAGCAGGGGTTTTTTCACTATGTATATGAATAATCTGGCTCAGCCTGGGGTATATTCACTATGTATATGAATAATCTGGCTCAGCAGGGGGTTTATTCACTATGTATATTAATAGTCTGAGTCAGCAGGGGGTTTATTCACTATTTATATGAATAATCTGGGTCAAAACATGTCAGATTCAGATTTTTATTTTATGCTAATAACATTGTTAAATATACACTGCATCAACTATTGTACAGAAAACACCTTACTGCAGCTGAAACTTGTTTTTAAAGTAGAATAACCCAAACTAATGTTGTTTACCAACTCTAGTAATAGGCCGCAAATGATCGAAGGAGGTGAGGTAGAAGTTGTGATATGATGATGTTTGTATTGGAGTTCAATATGTAAAGTCGAGGAATAAGCAGACTACCAGTTAAAGAGTTAACACAGAGATGTATTGTATCTGAGCTCAGATCATGCTAGTCGGTTAAGCAAAGTATAGGAATAAAGAGATATCATGTCACTGTACGTTGGATTTACAGTACGTTACAAACATCTGTTTTGCATCTTGCCATGCCATTCAGGGTAAAATGACCTCTTGACCCTGGCTCTCCAGAAAGGTAGAGGACTAAATAAAGGATAACAGTAATCAATATACACAGGACTGTCTGTGGCACTGGTCTCACAAAACTCAGATGTCAAAGTAAATTCCATCACAGCAGGTTATTAACTATTATAAATACATGGGTATTTTGATTAATGATTCCCTCACTTTTAAGCCACATGTGCAATATCTGGTGAAAACGCTGAGGCTAAAACTGGGTAAATTAGCGGGGTTTTTTTGTTTATTTTTTTGTCAAAAAGGAACTTGCTGCCTCCACTTTTTCTTCCTGTGTTGAACTATTGTGATCATTTATATATGTATACCTCTGCTCAGTGTCTTGTTAACAAAACATTTCAATATAGCGTATGACTTTACCCAGTTGTTCCCTCACAGCTTTATTTAAACATTTGCGAAAATGTTAATGTCACACTTACAGTTGAAAAGAACATTAACAACATTATTAGCTGGTATATTTCCTCTCAAAGAGACACTGATAATGTTAGGAGCAACTTCAAACATATAGGCCAAAGATCCTCATAACCCGCAAATACGTTTGATTGTGTTTGTGTGTGAAATGTTCCCACACTAGACTTTGTTAGCTCGTTTCATTGTGGAGCAGCTCACCCTCTTCGGTTGGAAGTTAACATCATACATGCACCTCAATAATTTAATTGCGCGCTGTGAAATTCATCCAAAAGACAAGACTGACACAAACTGTTGACTTTATTTTATTTTAAATTCTTGATTGAATAAATTCTTAATAAAGAATAATTGATCATCGATTAATCATTAACAAACCTAATTTTAGACAATTCTTGGTCTGCTCTCCTACCCACGTGTCTTTATCACACAGAAAGGTGCCAGACAACACTCTTGTTCTCAGGAATGTTTTATGTCCATATTGTAATTAAGGGCACTTATGTATTCTGCACCCTCGGCATGCAATACATTGCAGAATGGCTTGAAACTCAATTAATTCATCTAGTTAAATGCTTTGAAATCCAAAATGAAAGAATGAAAGGCAGTTTCTTTAAGATGTCAATGTTTTTCATTTACCTAGATAAAAAACTGACTCCTATGATTAGAATTTTTTTAATTCCGAGTTCCCTTTGCTTAACTTTTTGCTCTTTTTAAAGTTGTCTCATTTTGCGTTTTCTATGTTTGTATGTATGCTGCTGCCTGTCTTAGCCAGTCCTCCCTTGAAAAAGACATTCAGAATCTCAATGGGACTTTCCTGGATAAAGGTTACATAAATAAATATCTAAGGCCACAGGTCTTAATTTCCTGCTTTGAAGTTCATATGATTTTCCTCCTTGTAAGACGAACACATCTTTGTATGAAATGGTTGAAATGGATGTTTTATACTATGTGACCAAACGTGTGTGAAGTGAAACATTGTGAGCTCCAGAGAGAGCCCTCTGGTCTCACTAGGCTGGAACATTTCTTGCAATCTGAGTGTACAATATAATCCCTCCAGTCAAATATCTCTCTCTCTCTCTCTATACATATATATAATATATATATATATGTATATATATATATATATATATACAGTATATACAGCATCTAACCTACTTCCTCTTCGGTGAGCGTATTCTAATATCACCCTTTGATGAGTATCAGTCACGTGTCATGGTGGGTATACAGCATATAACCTATGACGGCTCGACTAACCCGCGTTGCTGGTCCGTTGTGAACGGGGTATTAAAGATGTATGCTGGGCTACCCAGGTGGACATCCTTTCAGCCTTGCAACATGCTGGGTTACAATAGTCAGCTTCAGCAGCTACAGCAAGAGCACCTTCAGTACACTCCAAAATCGAATGAAACATTAACATGAACATGTAACTGAAATCAAAAATGTTCTGTGTTTTCCCATTTTTCAAACTGTTCAAAAAATATACCCCTTCCTGTTTGTCCCTTTCAACCTGTTATCTTTGGGTTGTTAGGTGAGAGCTCTAATTGGGTTAATGAGCAGAGGGATCAGGTGTTAATTGATAATCATATCTACATAATGAGAAAGAGCAGAGATCCTCAGAGACTATTGACACATGCCCACACACACAAACATACAAACATACAAACACACACACCCACACACACGTGCCCTTCCCACAGAGGACTGCCGGTCTTTGTTTATCTTAATGTTGCCATGTTTATTCATCATCTCTCTGGTGGAGTGCTTGTTGCAGTGGGGCATCTCTGAGGCAGCTGATCTTCCCTGAAACACACACACAACGCTGTAATTCATTTATTCTTTTCTCCCACTTGTTTCCTCTTAATTGCTTTGCTCATGCAGTCGCACATTTACAAGCTGCAAAATCTGTTTACGTTTATGAGTGTGTGTTTGTGTGTTTGTGCGTGCGTGTGTGTGTGTGTGTGTGTGTGTAATCAGGTGTTAAAGTTAGCTAAAGAGAGGAATAGAGAAATGGTGTGGGTAGGGATGGGTGGAGGGATTAATAGATTGTTTAGGGGAGATCTAAGATAGTAAGTAACTGCAACATTAAGATGAAGGGTAAATGAAGACTATCTGGGTTTAACGCGTCACTATAAACAACTTTAACATTAATTATCTTTCCAGTACAGTATTGTATTGGAAACTGGGGATTGAAGATTTCTTTCCACAAAATTGCAAATTATATTTTTTTGCTGAATTCCTTAAAATTATAGTTCCATAGGGTAGTAGCAGCTGGTGAGCTTTTTGACAGGTGAGGCACTTCAAAGGGGCCCTATTATGCTCATTTTCAGGTTCATACCTTAAATAGGAGTTCTACTAGAATAGGTTTACACATTTTAATGTTCAATAAACAATTTATTTTTTCCAAATTGCCTGGGTCTGCAGCACCTCTATTCACCCTCTGTCTGAAATGCTCTCTTTTAACTCCTGTCTCTTTAAGGCCCCCCTTCCGACGAGCCCAGTCTGCTTTGATTGGTCAGCTGGCCAAACAAAGGGAATTTGCCTTGGCACTGACGAAAACAGCATTTTCTCAACATGGTGAAACCACTATCCAAACTTCCCGACGTCGGCTCTGACTGGCTCTGTTTGAGGGCGTGCCAAACTAGCCGCTAGGTGGGCATTATGCAAATGTGTGACTTAGTGACGTAGAGAAGTTACGGAAGAAAACGGCTGACTACAAACGAGGCGTTTCAGGCAGTTCAGGAGCAATGTTTTCTGTGAGAGACAGTAGCTTCCTTTGGCGTGGACTAGGGGCTTAGTAACTTTTCAGACCTTTTACATGCACAAAAAGCTATATAACTTACTAAAGGAAAGGGAACTGCCCAAAAAGCATAAAAGGGCCTCTTTAACCAACACAATAACCGATAAAGCATGAACTATTTACTAGTAGTACCGAATGCCCCCTTTGTATAATATTTATTACAAGCACAAATTAATATTAAATGAAGAAAATAAGATTTACAATAAAATTATAAACTTCAATTTAAAGATGAAGAAATCGCTGCTCAAAACGCTGCACATAACAATTACATTACATTACAATAATTGTATTAAAATAATTCAGCATACGCTTTTTTCCAAAGCAACTTCCAAAAAAATTGTGCTTTCAACAAGAGAAGGTAAAGTCAGGTAGATAAAATCAGTGCATCCCTGACCCAATCACCTGGATGAGAACTAAGCAAGTGCAATATTAAACATCAGGATACAAAACAGAACCATGACAAACCTCCTAGAAACAATTTCTTAGTACAAATAATTACTTGTTATATCAATTACATGACATATGATCCATATGTCTTGCAATGTATAGGCTATTGCAAGCTCGGTAAGCTAGCTAAGTCATCTTCTGATTACTTAACTTGGAATAAAGCCAATCACACAAACCTAGTGTTGTGCTAGTTACTGGAAATTTGTATTTAGTTACAGTTACTTGTTACCTCTTTAAAAAAGTAACTATGTTACTTTACGGATTACTCCCTTAAAAAAGTAATGCGTTAGTAACTTTTGCATTTCCCAATTTACTCAAACTGAAGTTTAGGCTTTATTTTTTATCCCACACTGCTAACTTCTGATCGTTCTGTGGTACTTTCTATAAGCCAATAGGCCCCAATATATACTGTACATACACTTTAAAACAGCAACACAAATAATATCTAATAAACCATGAATTGTTTACTAAGCAATTGAATAAACCACACACAAAATATTTGTCCAACGGCATTGTCTATGGGGTCATTATTGTAGCAAAACTATTTGCAAATGCGTGTGGAGAGTTGTGTCTCTGTAAAACTATTTGCAAATGCGTGTGGAGAGTTGTGTCTCTGTATCTCAATCCGTGT
>JAVQIZ010094782.1:0-13958 GCA_036023535.2 Galaxias brevipinnis | reverse complement strand
CCCCCCCCCCCCCCCCCAGACGATGTGGGGTTTTTGAATGGCTGCGTGAGCTTCACTCGCAATATTTTTTTTTTTATATTCTTATTAACTGCATGGGTGCAATTTATTTTCCTCTCAGGCGATGGAGGTGGT
Source organism: Galaxias brevipinnis (assembly GCA_036023535.2). Taxonomy (NCBI): domain Eukaryota; kingdom Metazoa; phylum Chordata; class Actinopteri; order Galaxiiformes; family Galaxiidae; genus Galaxias; species Galaxias brevipinnis. The sequence continues at coordinate 13,826 of JAVQIZ010094782.1, read as the reverse complement.
CGGGAGTGGGGGCGACTCTGGTCCAAGCTGATAAGCTACCGCTCACAAACAGGCCCGCTGGAGGGACCAGATTTTCCGGGAAGACAATGTCCACTAGGTCAGACATACACGTACGCGCAGTCTGCTCACACACACTCACTCACACACACACACACACACACACACACACACACACACACACACGCGCGCGCGCACACACACACACAGACATCTGCGGCTCTGGAGAATGCATCACACCCACATCTGGAGGTGTGTGTGTGTGTGTATCTGTCTGTGTATTTGTGAGGATGTAAATAACTCAATAAGACAATAGCGTGCGTCCTGCACGCACAGGCGTGTGACCAGTGTGTGTGTGTGTGTGTGTGTGTATCCACCATGCCTGCAGTGGGACCTCACCCTTGTACTCTGTCATTATAATTACAAACACATTCTCCGAGGACAAACACACTCCCGCAGTGTTTGCCAGGCTGATGACAGTGATGTAAAGCACTGCTGCGTTTGGCCAAAATGGAATTCGTCTGTGTTGGAAATGGTTCTTTGAAACTGGGAGCCAACTGACCGCCTTGCGTTACAGAGAACTTCATAACATGGGAGGTTTGGAGGTTTGTCCCCTTGTGGAAAAAGTGCTCCACAACGTCCCCACTGCTGTCCGGGAAGAACTTCAGCTCCATACAAAGTTTCATACAACAGAAGTTGAGAAGTCTTATATATTGATCAGATGTGAACGAGGGGTCGGTTTACTGGTTTACTCTGGCCTAAGGGATGAGTTTACTCTAACCTAAGGGATTAGTTTACTCTAACTTAAGGGATTAGTTTACTCTGGTCTAAGGGATTAGTTTACTCTGACCTAAGGGATTAGTTTACTCTGGCCTAAGGGATTAGTTTACTCTGGCCTGAGGTATTATTTAACTGCCAGCCAATGGTTCAGAATACTCTAACCTAAGGTTGACTTTGCTCTGACCTAAGGGATTAGTTTACTCTAGTCTAAGCGATTAGTTTACTCTGGTCTAAGGGATTAGTTTACTCTGGCCTAAGGTTGAGTTTGCTCTGACCTAAGGGTTATCTAACTCAGGCACAGGAGAGATGGGTAATCACAGCAGAGCTCTCCTTTGCTGATATTCCCACGCGTTACTCCAGAGTTTAGAACTGACCGTGCTAAGTAAACAAAATGAACCTCAAACAGTTTTTCAACACAAACTCCGTGGCTTCTGCCCTTCACTCTGCCCTTCACTGCCCAGAATCCCCCCGTCCTTCACCCCCCCCCCCCTTCTCTCCCCCTGAGGGGGCAGGAAATTAAATGAGCAGGGTGAAATCTATCTCTGTGTGTATGCTGCCAGAGCAGGCTGATCCTGTCTCTATTGTAGGCTGTGGCAGCGACACACAGGCCCATCACAGAATAAGTCGGTGGGGGGCTGTGGGGTGGTGTGGTGGGGGTTGAGGGTGTGTGCATGCGTGTGCAGGAGGAATGTTTTTTTTGTTTTTTGTTTTTTTGCCTGTGTGCAAAAGTTATCTGTACATGTGCATGTGTGTGTGTTTGTGGTTGAGTTGACCTGCCACACGGAATCCCGAGCCAAGGCCATTACGACTTTGATCGATTCCACAAAGCCAGCCTCAAAAACCCTGCCTTCTGCTCTTCCCCTGCCAGTAGAGTCCAGCATTGTTCTCTGTTTGTGAACACGACCTGTTTTCAAAGTGGATGTCATTGTTTTGTTTTTCTGCTCTCCTTTAATTATTTTAGCGCTGGTATTTTGCCTCCTGATATAGTGTTTCCTGCCATTGTCCATACCAGTCTGCCTCCGGACTCCAGCCAGCCAGTCCCTCCTACCTTAACCCTCTCCCTGGATCCCTTTACACACACACACACACACACACACACACACACACACACACACACACACACTCTCTCTCTTTGGGGAGTTGGGGTGAGAGAAGCCAGAGTTGTGCAGAGATGTGTAATCCCCCACGCGTTCACAGAGCAAAGGGCTCTGCCATTCAACTAAATACGAACCAAAGCTCCCCAGGAGAAAGACCAGCCTGCATCTGGCAACCAGACCTTTCCTCCTCCTCCCAAATGTTCCAAGGAATTCCCACTTCCTCTCACCAAGCCGTCCTATATTCCTGTTAGATATAATTCATTTAAAAAAATGCGGTTCTATTGCTCAACGCAAACATAAGGAACAAATGCAGATTTTGTTACCTTACAGCTAACCTACACTATGCCTCGAACACTTGCTGTGAGTCAAACAAACTGCTGAGATCCTTTGTTTATTTATCTTGTTAAACAAACAAAAACATAACTCTGTTTCAACAAACACACTGGAGTGTCTATGCTACACCCATCAACTCTGAAAACCCCCAGCAGTCCTCAATGCAGAGCAAACACTGGGGCCACCACCACAGATAGATTTAGATATTTCTATCACCGTTTTGATGATGAAACATGAACAGCACATCAATTTTCCTGCAAAGAAACTTTGAGGTTTCTTGGGAGGCAAGAAGCTTCTCTAACTGCTCAATTCGTGTGCTGTTAGCAACCTACTTCCCCGAAAATTACCCCCCCTCAATGACATGCAAATCCTGGATAATGACACTTGGCTGAATGGAGCTGGATACTGGGGTAACACAACCATGGTCCCCTGGTGCGCCCATTGTAGCAACAAGAAAGAGATTTTGGTATTCTATCAATTTTCATGAGACTGAAGAATAATTTGTCTCCCAACTCTTGACAAGCAACATGAGAAGTGACAGCTCCAAAGCTGTACATTGAAGTAGCGTTGTGTCCTACAGTGACCCCTTCTATCTTTTTCCATTGAACGGCTGCCAGTACAATTTGAACTAATAAGTGTTTATCGATCATTCCTCACTACCACCGACCATGCCATACGTCGCAGTGTTCAACATGTACACACACTGTACCTTGTAGGGCCCAAAAAGTCTCCTTTTCACTTCCAGGCGGTACTGCCGCGCTTTCGTCACGTCGCTCATGTCTGTCGCTCTTAAACGCAGGACTTCATATACCCGCCTTGCATGTTTCTAGATGGAGAAACAAAAAGCATGGGGGGATTTGTAATACTTTGATAAGAAGGAGGACGCGGAGTCTTGTCAGATTCACAATCAAGTCTTGCTTCTTGTCCCAGTCATAAGCCTTTCAGGGCTAAGCACAGGCAGCACTGGGCCAGAGCCCACAAAATGGGAACATGACGCAGAGCTCACAGCCTAAATGGTTTACCAAGCTAAAAAACTGTGCCTACCAAAAATGCATACCGGAGTTGTTAGAGAATCACAAATCTTTAAGAAAATAGCGCTAACATGCAGTCCTACATGGCCCTGTGGTGGAGATTAGGCTACGGAGGGTGTCTTGTGTGACTCCTAAAGGGGTCAGAAGCTTCAGGAGGGTAAAGGTGGCAAAGGCAGCCTTTAGTCCATTGCCCTGGGCACCAGGCTGTGAAAATCAGCTACATCAAGAGGCCCACAGAAGACCAGTCATGTAATTGCTAAGTGACCAAGCAGGGAGCACTGGAGAGTGAATGCATAGGGCGAGCAGCCACGCCGCTGGATCCCATAGTGGAAGGTTCCCTTTCCAGTGGGGACAAGCAACACTGGCTGTCTGAGCAAAAGGGTCTTTAAAATCAACAGACGACCTTCATTCAGAATTGAATGCAACAATTAATTCAGTTAGCAAGTGTTTTCTCTCGTTAAACATGTCTTTGGCGTGCTGCATTACGGCGCTAACCTTGTTTATTTTCAGGCTCTCCTGGGCCTCTTTGGCCATGTCCTCTGAGAAGCCGAGGAGCAGCTTGTCAGGAGAGAAGGAAGGCAGTGCTTGGCAGAACTTGACGAGGACAAAGTCTCTCAGCTTCACGTAGTTCTCTGAGGGGTCCTCCGCTGGAAACAAGAACAACAGGGTCATCAACACCATGGCCACAAACTGTTCTTAAAAGGAAGATTATACAAAGGACACGGAATATTTTACTCATTTTATTCTTTGTTCAAGTTCCACTGACTCATGGCATGACAACGAAGTGGCAAGTAGGACGCTGAGGAGTTACAATAGTTCCTCTAAAACTACCAAAGATGACATATCTCCCACCGCTACTTTCCAGAGTATTCAGTGCAACGCAGCAGTGAGTCAACTGAAAAACAGAGCCGGAGGCCCTCCTAGCAGGAGCTATCCCTGCATTGCTCCGTTGAATGGATACATTCAAATGTGAGGCATGTCCCAGAATAGTTTTCCCCTCTGAAAAGAAAAGCCGGGATGGTTCTTTGGTATTCATCCTCTATTCTCTAGCAAAGCAATTATTTCTATGTAGCTGGGTTCGACAGTTTCTGCACAAACATTGCCTCTCTCCAAAATAATTGTGTGAGGACTTCATGAGCCATGCCAACCAATTCCAACTGCACCAACTTCAATGGACTGTTTAGCAAGGCTAGCATAAGTTACTAGTTGTTCAATGATACTGGATACCAGCAGTATTTGCAGAGATGCTAATTAATAGAGCTACATGCAACTCTGGTACCAAAATCACAATCCAAGCACATTGGAGCGAGTTGCTTCTTCCTATTTGGAAATTGCCTTTTTCTCCAGTCCCATGTATTATTGTTATGTTTTGCAAGCATAATGTACTGTCTAATTTTGCCCCTGTAGGTTAGAGCAATACCAAGACGTATATAACACTAAGTTAACCGGTACAATCAGACAGAAAAAGACGCAACACAATAAATGTTTCACAACCAGCCCAGCACCCACCAGTAATGTCCTGTACTTTGGGCAGAGTGCAGTAGAACCGATGCACTGCCTCCAGCAGCTGAGCTCCATGGCCCTCTCCTTGGAATGGTGGCAAGATCAGCATTTGGCTGAGGAGAAAACATGCAGACACACAGTAGGGATTGAGAACATAACCCTAATGTGACAAAAACAAGTTTACACAAACATAAGTTTTGATACAGTTACTCTCTCGCCGACTTGTAGTAACATGGAGTATGGGCACCTAAATCTATTGGAAATAAAACAGTACCCTTCATTTGGTGCTAGCAAACCAAAATGATGGATTCCATCAACACATAAAGCTTATTTACAGTTGTTTTTCACTGATTATATTGGCATACATATGAAACAACATAAGGTTGAGTGGATGGATAGATGCGCCACTAATTTGGGCTTCTTTAAAAAAAAACAAAAAAAAAAAAAACAAAGGGGCAGAAATGTATAATTTTCCTCTCCTTTTTTTTTATACAAAAGAATGGGAAGGCACGTGCTTCCCTAGCAATTACCTTACACGTGGTCTGGTTTTGTCTGGGTACACATAGTAATTATACACTGTCATGTAGCCAACAGTTGCGAAGAGAGTCTCCCCATCCTTATAGTACTTCTCAAACCTGCAGGTAAAACACAAAGGAGAGCAGGTCAATTACAGGCACACTCCCATGCGGCGTCCATTTTGTCCTCTCCATTCTGTTGCCCTCTCTTTCTCCAATGTCAGCATGCTGGAGCAGCCAGGCCCGATTGGTACACCTGCTACAACCTGAATACATTATGCACTTAATTGGAGCACTGCAACTTAGAGCAGGAGAGGGGGTTGGAGGAGGGATTGAGCCCCTCCAAATCACTTCAGTCCATTTGCCCATTGTTAATATTAATAGGTGCCAGGGTAAAGAAAACACTGGCGGAGGCTCTTTTTACTGTTTAGCCGTTATTCAGTGTTTCAAAAGACAACAGTATTCAGTTCAGCTCTTGCCCCTGCAAAAAATGAAAAGGGCTTCGTGCACAAAGGAAACTCTTGCCAGATCAACAAATCTCCTATGTTCAGGGGTGGGGAGAGATATAATCAAACTGGCCTCGTAATTGGTCACAAGCGCCTCAAAGGAACCCTTTGTTTTTCAATGACACAATTAAGGGGTTTGGGGAGAGTGACGTTGGTTAAGGAGTGCACTCACACAAGAAAGAAGTCCCAACGATCGTCATCCACGTCAATAAAACTGGCAGTCTCTATGAACCACATGAGGAAAGTCTGCAGACGTTTGTGGTACTCTCGGAATCCTGGACAGGAGACGTCCACCTAGGGTAGATAGGCCATTAGCAAAGTCTGTTTAAACCATTGTATTCAGCAAAATTACAACTGTCTGTGTGTGTGTGTGTGTGTGTGAGTGAGAGAGAGAGAGAGAGAATAAGAGTTTAAGCATCCATGACACAGCATTCTCATTCAGCACATTATTTTGATGGAAACAAGTAAATAAGCGTACAGGCTGTTGACAATTTTCCATAGCCCAAGAAAAAGGCAGGCGTTGTCACTGTCTAGAAATGGGCGTACCTTGTGAATTTGATAGGCAAGGTCCTCTCCTGCCTCGTCGTCATGCACTTTGTACGTGTGAAGCAGGGTGCCGAAGGGCTTGAAGTTGGCCTCTTTCTCCAACAATGTGATGAAGTCGTCTGTGTTGCAGCTGAACCCAGCAGGAATGATTTCCCTGATCTTACCCTCAACATCATCTGGCTGGGGAAAGAAAAGTACATTGTAAAATGAAAAATAAATTAAGTTATTTTGATTTGCTTATAGAATTAGGTAGGCATACTGTTTTATAGCGTAAAGTAGAAACATTAAATCGTAGGACTTCCAAACTGAATAAATGAAAACAAAATTGTAATTCACAACTAACTACTATTACTGCATCTGTGTAGGCTTTACCCATCACATACATTTGTACAAAGTTATGAAGAGCTCAAAAAAAGATTTTATATTAAAAAATGAACCCCTTTATTAAACTTGATGCCAGGCTGATCTATTTTTTCATCTTTAGATTACAAATTATCTTTCAACAGAAAAAGGTTTTCATCTACCCTGTTGAATTTGTTGTTGAAACCTCACCTTTAAAGTATTCTTAACCTTAGCAAAAAAGCATAAACAGACCCGCCCATAATACATGACAAAAAAACAAAACCTCTTCTACTTTTTGTGTCCAAAAGTGTCCATTTAACCAACGCGTGGGCACAAAACAAAAAAAACTAAAACCAGACATTTATGTATCTTTTGTTCAAACAGGGGATCAAGAATAGTTCTTATTGTTCTGTCATTAGGGAAGGCTGCTGACTTGATTGACAGCGAACACAAGGAATTAAAGTGGAAGAATAGCCCACATATTTTTGTGCAAATGAAAGGAAAACCATTAGGCAATTAAGACTGTCAGCTGAGCATAGATGTATGCGTCCCTCCAACCCCCCAACCCATTCCCCTGGCGAAAGAGCACTTAATTCAATACATTTACTACTTATGTGAAACCATGAATATTTGATGAAGTCCCCACAATAACGCATTTCTGTTTCTCACTGGGCAATAAAATTCAATGAATTGATCTCAACTTAACAAACCTCGGGCATCAATAATAGAACCCTCTCCTCTAATCCTGCCAAGCGAACTCAATCAAATGAATTTGCCCCCACGTTTTCAAAGAGCCAGGCGGACAAAGAGCCCCTACCCCTGGACTTTTTACTCAGTAGAATGTGTGGTTAGTTCAGCTGTAATGTTTGCATTGTATCCATTTCCACAAGGATTGACATGAGAACACTTTGTATTAACTTGCTAAGCAGCCCTTTCACACCATTTACATGTGTGATGGGCATTAGTTCTGTACAGAGACCCTTGCTGCTTACCATTGAAAACAGGGAAATGAAGAAGGCCCGAGCAAAATGCTCTACAAAAGGCTAATACAACACACTGCTAATTCCCCTCCTTTCAGACATCAGCTAATATCCAACTGGAAGTAATGCACCTGCAGCTGAATGCCACTTCACCATTGTCATTGTCCAACTGCATTTCTGAGGAACAGGGGGCACGCATAAAAGGCGACGGACAAACAAGACATTTTGTCCCTGGAACTCCCATAAATACTAGACACTAAATTACACATCCTACAAGAATAAATGCCTTAGTTTGTTGTCATCTTTTTGTCTCTCTTTTATCTCCGGAATATAAGTCCCAATAGGCACACAATATACTTACTCCATACTTGTTGAGTATAAACAATAAGAGGACTAGGCTCTTAATCAACTTACATTTTACAACAACTAACAATCAAATGAACTATTTATTGTCCCTTAATTAGACATCAAATATTTATGACCACATTTTATTTGGGTGATTAATGTTTAGGAAAAAAAACTTGCCAGCTTCAAAGAATACAAATAATAAAGCATAATTAAAGAGTAGATAATAATCTACTCATTACAATTTAGATGATTGTGGTCTCTGAAAACAGTAATAAAATAATAAAACAGTATTAAAAAGTTAGTCGAACGTTATAGGGATTGACTGATTTTGGGCAATAGGTGATCTTTGATGACAGGCTCGTACCAAATTGGCAGCTGCATGCTGAACTCTGTCCCTCCTCTCCCTTTCACCAGCTGCACTACAGCCAGACAGTCAGCATGCACTCAGAGACAAACACTCTTCAGAGGCAGCCTGAACTCTGCTGCTCCCTAACTCTCTACCTCTAGTTTCACCAGCTGCACTCAAACCCTTAACGAGGTGAACACTCAGGGGTCAACAAACGCCGCAAAGCACACAGCCAGGCACCCATCACACGTAGGCCTTGATCTAAGCACTGGTTAACTCTTCCACACAAACTCACAACTGAGCATATCCAAAGACTTATCTTATTGAAATGTCTTTGTCCAAGGACTCCAATCAAAAACAAAACTAGGTTTGGGTCTGGATGAGCAGCTGAATAGCTTTGAGCTTCTATGAATGACCAGCCAACTACAGGCCCTAAGGGCAGCTTTCCATCTAAATAGACTTATGAGACACCCAGCCAGGTCACTTTCTTCCTCCAGCTGATTCAATCACAGAACCCCTAAAATCAATACCTAAAGTGACAGTCTGCAAACAAAACATTTGAAATAGGCTCTCTGTCAGGAAGGGGTAGGATTAGTGTACCAACACAGCTCCTGTGGTGGGCTTAGATTAGTTGGTCAAAACATGAGATCTCTTACTGAATAATGTGACCACTCGGGGTGAGCTTCAGTCCTGCTGACATCAGCCGTGAAACAATATCAGGGTACAGCGGAGCCCCCAGAGGCAGCACTGTATTCAGAGTCACCCAGACCAGTACTCGTCTGTCCATATGCAGTACTGTGCTCATCTCTCACACCAACATTTAAAGAGAGCTTAGGCACGGAGCATTTTGGACACATTACACGATTTTCTTGTTGCGCTGTAGAGTCAACTGTCTACTAAAAAAGATACATAGCGGTACCCAATACTATTTGGGTAAAAACAGGAAAAGTTGCAGTATGATTGCAGTTTTGCAGTATCACCACTATATGAATCCTACCAACATTTTTGTACTTTTATGAAAGTACTCAAAGTTAAATGTTTTTTAAAGCAATTCAGGAAATAATAATAATAAGAAGAACAATACCTGTACACAGTCAAACGTCTCGGTGACCTTTGAATCATATTTTACTTTGAAGAGGGTGCTCAGGTTGCCAGCACTGTAGTAGAGTTGAATTTGGAGGCCTTTGTATCCAAATGCCACCTCGCTGAGGAGAAAAGCAAATTAACAATATCAATAAATAAATCAAAATATTATTCCCAGTGTGCCACATACCCAAGCGGGGTCCATACAGAACATAATGGATTTAGTTACAAAGTTATAATAATGACACCGCATCTGGAACCTTAAAATTTCCAAGATCAAATTAAGGGATTGAGAGAGGTTTGTCCCATCATGTGAACAAACAACTGACCACTCATTGTATTCTGGTTAAAGTAAACAGCTTCATCTAACTAGGGGTGGGCATGACAAGTCGAATAATAAATACATCTGTATAAAATTGTTAATCTGAATCCAAAACCAGCAACAGGAAAGACTTTCGAAATAAATTTCATAGGGCTTTTAACCCCCACTGAGTAACTTCATCATAAAATGATCTTTTTATTCAAAATATGCTTCTATAACGTCCAACAATGTGACAATTAGTATTATACAAGACTGAAACAATAGAAGTGTTCCCACTGGCTGACCTTATTATAAGTGTGTTACATAAAACCTTATGAAGGGTTGCCCATTCAACAAAGTTTCAATTATTTTTGACATACCCCTTTGCATTCAAAATAACATAAGTGAGTTTAAAATCACATGCATCTTGCAAAGTTTCTTTTCGGAAGCAATCAGTTGTCTTTGGTGGTGCAATAGGTGAAGACAAATAATGTGTCTAATTGAATTGCTGCAATAGTGTCACACTAGATAGGGCGCTGTATTGACCAGGCATATAACATAATTCCTGATGACAGTGATCAAAAACAATATGTTTAAACTTTACAGGCCCACAAGTGGATGTAGACACAAGACAAAATTAATTTGAGCTGTCAATAGGAACACTAGAATAAATGATATAATATTTTAATCCAGTCTGAAAAAAAGGTGATGGCACCTTAAATTGTAAAAAAGTAATGATACTAACTAAAACTACTCTGAAATGAGTGATGACACTCATTTATTGTGTTAACGACTGATTCCACGATAACACAGCAGGTGTAGAAAACTAAGCATGCTCATATCTGTGTGCCATGACAATGTATTGGTTCAAATCAATAGTCATGCTGATGACTCACTCATCGCCATAAAGTTGGTGGCTGTACTCAGGGTGGAATGATGTACTTTCATCTTCCACATCTTCTGCAAAGCGAACTAAAAAGAAAAAGGTAATTTCAACCACAGATGCAAAGTTCTTATTAGGTAGTAAACAGGACTAGAGAAATGGGCAAGCAATGAAACAATTACTACTACAAACTACTTTTTAAATACACTCCTTTAAATTGATTAATTAGGTCACAATAAATGCTTTGCTTTAACGCTTTCATTTTTCTGAAATTTTAATATATGGCTTAACCTACCAACTAGTACAGAAAATAACCTCAATGGCAAAAATATAATAACAAGTTTGCTTACAACCTTACAAAATGACAGATGAAACAGGAAGTGTCATTAACAAAATAACAAACCTAACTTCAAACATATGGCTTCATTGGTATCACACTTGTACTCTGCCAACTTCTTTTCCATTGCGTTTATTGCTGGGAAATAAAAACATATCAGATGAACAAATCATTATTAACTCAAATCGGACTGCTGGCTAATTGGTAGATAGCTAATATCACGGTGATATTAAAGTATTAAAGGATTTTTAACTAAAGTTGCCCAGTTACCTACACTCCAAGTCAACCCACCTGTCAGAGTACGAGTCAGAAATAATGCTAGCTAACCTAACGTCAGTAACTACTACTACTACTACTACTACTACTAACGGTAACGAAAATGATTAAGGTTGTCAGTTAAATTGTAAGTTAAGTAGTGGCAATGTTGAAACCAAAAATGTAGTTATGCATACATGCATCTCAATTAGTCTGTGACAGTCACTAACGTTAGCTAACGTGTCGCTAGCCAACAAACCCACGGCTTGCTAACAAGCCAGCAAAAACTAGCTTGTTCTGTTGTTGACAAAAATAAATGCTCCCAAACGATTTGCCCACTGCATCATACTAGCGTTTACTTTGAAGTTCTACTCGTAAGGTTAAATTCGAAATATCACAAAAACGAGCTTAACACTATACGATCCACCGAAACTACTTAACTGTTAACTATATGGCATATATATATGTATTATTACTTACCCGCCATTTCTCAATAGAATCGTGCCTTGTTGTCATAAAAGACCCGCGGATACAAGAGCATTTCCTTGTCACGTGTTTCCGCTCTACCGGAACCACGCTGTTGCTTGCAAGGAACAACTCTTTTACACCCCAGACACTGTGTCAAGGAAGCTACTCCTGCACCGGGAGCCTACTGTTAAGAAACTAGGTCAAATTCTGCACGGACTAAACATATACTTTGCGTTCTCAGTCATGCTTACATTAAAAAGATTTGCATTACAAAACAATGCTTTAATTATATATTTGAGACGCAACCTGAAAACTGAAACGGAATCTGACATTGTAAACATTGTAATATTGCATCAGGAGACAGGAACACAGTCTCTCTGTGAAAGTTAAAACTAGTTATTTTTTATAGTGCATGATATAAACATAAAGTCAGCATCAAACCTGGAAGTAACTATCCAGTCGAATCTTTATAAGGCAATAAATGGTCTACCATAGTCCATGTCTCTCTCATCACAGGGATATATCCACTCTCTTCAATTCAACTTGTTTTTAGTAGGACAGTTGGGATTCATGTTTAATGATTAGCGTATAACTATTATTGTTATATTGTAGCTATTGTTGGTTAACACAGAGTGCAAATTACAAAGTAGTACAAAGAGATTAAAGACAATAATGTTAAGAAGTTATAAACTGAAATGTAACCAATGGGTTTTGAATAATACGGCTAAAACATTGTATGCAAAAAGATTAACATTTTAATATTACATTTTTATTTTGTTTGTAAAAGGTTGATGCATTTATTAAAGCAAAATCCTAGCATATGTCATCTGTTTTCATGAGGCAAATATCATATTTCCTCACATGACCTGAATCCGCTGAAACACTACGTAAGATATAAAGGCTACCCCCTGATATACAGTCCGGCAGCAGTTTATAGTCAATGTACGATGGTAGGCTATTGGAAATTTTAGACAGTTGCATTGTCTATGTAAGTTTTAGGCATGCTGTCATCCTCATCCTCGAAGTAAACTTAAGACAAGCGCCTGCGCTTGTCAACTGACGTGACGTCACACCAGCATGGCGGTCAAGGTGACTCAAAATTTGCTATGAAATATTAATATTAGTTAGATTAACATTGATATTTTCAATTTTAAAGTGAATTAAATGTCTTATGAACGCGAACGTATGCATTTTTGACTTTCCCAATTGTGGCGTAGTGATGTCCTTCTTTGAGCATCTAAATGACGGGACATCTGATTTATTCTCGGATACATTGCTGAAAACTAATGTTTACTTTGTTTGACTGTATTTAGGACTGTCAGTGAGCTCAGATTGATGAGGAGTGGTTGATATTATTTCGACAACTTATATAAACAGATTCCAATAATAGTTGCGAACCGGTCTTTAACCCAAACATTAACATTGTAGGCATAGAATATAAAACAATTAATATATATATATATATAAATATATATATATATATATTGTATTAGTAATATACAGTACTTAGGCATTCTTTATTTCATGTGGCTTGCTTTGCACATCAACTTCATGAGTACAACATCAGTTTGGAAGTTGATGATTACGTTTTATTATAGGTGCAAACAACCCAAAGAGCTGATCCACATGACTTGAAGAACATTTTCCTCAAGGTAAGAAAGGTCACACAAATGCTTGCACTAATTCTGTGTCTGCTTAGACAAATAAAGTACCCATGTATTTACCTCTTTAGGCAGTGACATGTTGAATCTTCATGTAAAAAATCTATTCACTTGAACCATGCATTGTAAGTCAAAGTCACAGTCACTGTGATTGTCATGGTCAGGCCCCCGATTGCCATATTTTTGACATGTTCCTGCCAATGCAAAGAGTCCATAATTTCCTTTCTTTTTCCTTCTCAAAACAAAATAATTTTGAAGGTCTATCATTTGTTCTAAACGATCAGACAGAGGTTTTAATTAAAAGATGAAATGCCCTCACTTTCCTAATTTGATCAAGAACAACTTCACTCCCACTGTGATGGTGAATGGATACTGAATTATGATTATGAATGTGTTTAATAAATGGGTTGGAATTAAAACTTTCACTTAAAAGATTAACATGCTTAGGGGCTTTCCCTTCTGTTTTGTCTTAAAATAACTTGGTGTAACCGCCCCGCCCCCCCCCCCCCCCCCC
>JAVQIZ010094766.1:0-38064 GCA_036023535.2 Galaxias brevipinnis | reverse complement strand
AACATTATAACCATCATAACTCCTCACTCCTGTGTTAAGTAATTCAACATCCCAACAAAAGTACAGGCTACAGAAGTGCATAATCCTTTCCATATAACATATTTCACTAACTTAAAATTATATGACAATTAACAATACTCTTATAGGTACTTTATACTTCACTCTATTATATACACATTTAGTATATCATTAAGGAAAATAATAATGTTGCAAAAGTTTGAAATGCTATAGTCTTTTGTTTCACTTGCGTCTTTGAGAACACTTTTATATTAATATTTTGGCTTTTGAGAAAGCAGCAAATCATTTTCATCATCCATGTGTTCTACTTGCACTATTCCCACCTCTGTCCAGGGGAGCTTATTGTTAGAGTGAGTCTTTCATAGGCTGAACATCTACATTCACCTGAAAATGTTTTCATGTTGTGTCCCATAGCACCACATGAATAAAAGAACAAAGGGAATAAGGAAGGTGAGCTGTCTTAATACTTCAAGATATTCCGGTGGATCTATACGATCATTTGGACAGAACTATTTTAGTTGAGTGTGTAATCCCCACAGGTTCTTTGAGGATCATATTTTGTTTATATAGGTTTTCTCCTGCAAATGCTTTCCGTAAATGGACATGGTGGAATTTGTACTCTTTTCTTGCTACTTTCTGTATTGAATATCATTTGCATAAACAGATGTTTTGGCATTGGTCATAAGGATTGACCTTATTTTACCATCTTAATTAACCATTTGATTTCAATTTTAGATGGTGCCTAGGCGTGCTTACCATGACAATGTGATTTGTTGAGATTGCTGCCATGCAATACAAAAATAACAGTCCAGATATTGGTTGCTGACGTAAGAAATATGTTTTGTCTGCTTATGAAACTACATTAGCTGTTTTATTTTTGCTAAAATGGAATGTATTTTTGTAATAGACTAAGAAGTGTGCATGCTGTAATTTTAATCATGTGTAGATACATCAGACACATAACCCCCGCACACACACACACACACACACACACACACACACACACACACACACACACACACACACACACAAAACACATGCACTTGAAGAATACATTTTGATATGCAACAATATTTTCTCTATTTCAAGCTATGCCTTCAAGACAACGATTCCCTTGTAGTGTCCCCTCCCCATATCAGTCCCTCACACACATTGATTTAGTGGTGAGCACACTTTGCAGAGACAGTGACTCACTGTGAGCCATGCCATGCATGTTCTACACAGGAACAAGGCCCGTTACAAGAGCAACATTGATTTGGCTCCTTGCTTGATCAATATTGGAATAGGTAATCGAGCTTTTGAAGGCAAATTAGAATGCCGGACAGCCACTTCCACATCTCTGCTTGTCAAGGCAGAGAAATGCTGTTTCCACAGTCAATGGTCTCTTTCCATCAACGTCTGCTTGCTGGGCTTTTTTTACTTTTCAGATCCGATGGATAAAAATAATCGAACAATGCCTGTTCGTTATATTTTTTGGAGGCTTTCTCTGAGTATTTCTCAACCGGTTTGACATGTCCAAGTTTTAAAGATGATCCTATTATATTTTAAGCATTTGTGCTTCACATTCAGAATCTCGGTAGGGCCAGCCACGTAGAGGGATTGACTATGGGCATACAAGCCCATTTGGCTTAAGGAACTGTGATTGGTATCAGCTGTTTATCAGGTTTGGTACTGATCCGCTTATTGAGAGACAGATCCTGAATATAAGGACCCATGCCACTCCATTATAACGTCTTTTATATGAGCTCAAATGGATTAGAGGATACGAGTTAGACCTGCCTGTCAGAAGCGATAGTTCATGCAAATGGTCATAATTAGAATGAAGTCTTTTCTTGTCCTGCTCAGAAGTTATACACCTGTCTTTCTCTCCAAGGCAACCAGTTGGTAAGCTGGCTGGTTGCAGATCAGTTCCACGTCCCATTGTGCATTACTCTGCTGCAAAGTTACGGGGCCAAGTCAACCATGCATGTGATTACAAAGTGCCCCTACCACCCCTAAATCTCCCCATCCAATTACAAGATGTAATAATTTTGCACTCAAGTTGGTAATGAGGTCTAATGCTGGCCCCATATGATAATTCCCCTGCCGGATGCTGGCTTGATCAGATGTTGAGCTTTGTAATTAGACTGGCAGAAAATCATTATTTGATGCTCAAATAGAAAATGAGGTTGGTGGGAAGTCAATTTGGCTTCGCTCTGTGAAGCGTAGACAAGAATTTAATGATTTAATTACAGTTGTAAGCTCTTTGGATGAGTCTTCAATTGAGCCGAGACTTTTGCCAGCCTGCAGTGAGAGGCTGTGCTGAGCTCTTGACATCCGGGTCAGGGTGACACGGAGGTGTTCTGTGACTCAAGTGGAATGTCTTTATATGGAATAATGTTCTCTGCCATTCCAGGTATATCTGATCAGCAATTATACATTTACAGTGTTATGTATATGATCCACCCTGAGCCACAACAGATTAATTTGTGTTCTTTTGAATGTCCATGTTAATATGAATAGGGATATTCCAAGGCTGGAAAGCATGACATGTGAGGTTGCCACTCAAACTGACTGATTTCATGTATTTGCATGTCAAAATACACCTACTTGTCATGTCTTGTAAAGGTAGGCAGAAAATGCCTGTCCATTTATTCTATTTATTTATGTGTTCTCTGAAAGATTTATTTTGATTATCATATGATTTTATTCAAGCCATTTCACGCTGTTGTAATCTTTTCACTGCATGGAAATCTACTCCTGGCACTGACTTATAGAGTTTGCAATAGACTTTATAAGATTGCTCCTTTCGAGAACATAAGTTAAAACTAAAATATTTGTGTGAAGTAACAATGGTTATCACAATAATTAGTTATCCAATAACTGCCATCTAAAATGTTATGTAAATAAATATACAAACATTTACATAGAAATCTATCCTATTTCAGCTACTTTGCTTTCACAAATAATATGGCTTCCCTGTGCATTTACGTACAGACGGCAGATTCTTTCTGAATTAATCATTTCAACAAAACCAAGCGGCCGCATCTTACTCTTGGAATAAATCTAGTGACATTTCAGCAGGCATTAGTCAGATAGAGCAAGCAAAACATAATGGAGCCATGATTGCTTTCCTATTGATGGCATAAATGGTTTTATTTCTTTCTGTCATCTCTCATAAACGTTGACTCTGCTTTGGAGGTTTTCCTTTCAACAGGGTCTGGTCACTGTAAATAACCATTAATAGCCACACTCAGATGATATTTACCCCCGGGAGCTAAGTGATGATAACAGTCCACTTTTTCGTGTGCAGAAATTGGTATCCATCGTGAAGTTCTTTGTGCATTCATTTGTGCTTCTATCAGAATGCACTGACCTCCCTTTCTTGCTCCAGTGTTTGGCAACTAACAGAATTGTAACATGTGTCAGTGGGTGACGATAGAACAGGACACAAGCAGGGACTGAGGATAATTGTCCCACCTCAAAAAACATAAAAATGAGTTGAAGCACAATTTACGTCCCAACTTTGTTTTTCATACGCAGATGAAAAAAAAAGAGTCTCCCCTTAGTCTCCCACATGACAATATTTGTGAGCCTGGTGTGCAGTAATGGCGTCCAAGGATGATTGTCCTCTTCAATCAATGCTGTCTGTCAGGTCCCTGCCTACGGCAAGTTAAGGAGTTGTAATCCTGGCTCTCAGCAGGCCTGCTGGGCACACCTTTACGTGAGGAAACGGGATGCCCCATGACAGCGGCAGACGAGGACCTCCATCGTCAATGATCGTCAATCACTGTCAGTCATCGCTGCAATTATAGCATTGGTGTAGGAAGGATACGAGTTGCCATAGCCGTGGTGTGTACAATAAGGGGTTGTTGTTTCATGTTGCTGTGAAAACAACGGTGGTATAAGGACTGGAAATCGGAATAACACAACTAATAAACCCACACACTTACACATGTGAATGTATGTGTAGAATATAGACAGAAACTACTTTGTGGTTTTCAGATTGTTTCACCGTAGGAATGTTTTCCATATGGATCATACACCTAGAGCTATCTCCTGTGTCAAATTCGTCTTTGGTGTTGGTGGTTTATAAGGTCAAGAAGGTTGGCCAGCTCGATCTGCATTTAAAGAAATAACCATGAGAAATTGCTTGAATACTGGAAACACTCTTGATCAGCTTCCCCTATCACTGTGCTGTTTAGGAATGCAGTAGACATCTATTTCTAAGTGGCATTCTTGACTTGGGTCAGTCCCCTCTTTATTATTCAAATCCACTCAGGGTTTGTTATCACCGTTTTATTGCATTAGATGCAGGCTGATGGTGACTGGTGACATATTATGTCTCAGCATGAGTGAGGTCCTCAGCACTGCTATGTAAATCTTTCTGACATTTCCATTTGGATAAAACTTCACTATTTGCTGTGTGACAAATTGGATGCAAATTGTGTGGTTTTGTGAACCAATGGAAGTGCCCCATATTATCTCCGGGGCAAATCCACAATGACATAGTCATCCATGCTTGTCTGGGCCTGCTGCTGTTGCATGTTGGCCTCTCATGGTTTCAACCTTTAACACACCAACAACTAATACTCTGAACATGAAGTAGCCAATATAAAATAGTTTTATGTTCTAATGAAATACATTTATTCCATTTGTTTGGAGATGCATCAATATAAAGTGTATATCAATGTCTTAGCAAACACTGGAAATAGCAATAGACCTTTCTCTCGTTGTTCATCTCCAGCCTGTCCTCTGGTTAATTGTGTAGCAGTTGCTCACACACACACACACACACACACACACACACACACACACACACACACACAAATCTCCCAAAAATGGGGGTTCATTGGGGTTGCTCAATCCATGGGCTTCTGTGCAAAGTGATGTAAACATTCTTGGAACACCTTCCATTTCTTGTTAAAGCTGAATTACAAACTGTTGTTTTGTTATCAAGTAAACCTGCTAATCCAAATGGCCTGATTAGTTGTACTGAAATAAACAACTAAAACAACTGACCTGACACTTCAAAGCCTTGATACAAATTGAAGGTGCTCAAATTTTCATCTCCTTCCTAAGAATAAACAATTATGTCATGCTCGGAGCCAAAGACGGTAGGTAAATCAGCACTTTGGAAAGGCACATTTAAAAGCCCCCATTTTCTAACATGGGGCTGTAACGGAGTATAAGTTGCGGGGGAGGCCATTAGTGCAGAAACATTTGAAAGGGTAAACAGAACATATTTCACTGTGATATCCAACTGTTGTACAACAATAACTACATGGATTTATGGCCTGTGTGAGAAATTAGGTTGACAGTGAGCTGTATTGAAGCAGGCTAAGATTTGATAACACTGTCATTATGGTGCCACTGTTCACTTCCTGGCTTTGGCCTGAGGCTAACCATTACTGTCGGTTGGTCAAATTTGACAACATTTTGACTCTGTTATTTGGTGGGTCTGTTAGTGTTTTGAGTAATGTTGTGTCCCTTGTCAGGTTTAAATATAGCCCCTACTCCTAGCGCTCATACTCAATACTCAATAGCGTACATTTCTGTTGAATAGCATGTCATTCAGTATTGTAATCTTGTAATCAAATGAGTTATGGTTAGTACATTTCAAAATGTAATAACAAAACATGTCAGCTATCATCTCGTGTGAGGTGTCACTTCAAAAAGTGGATAGCTGTTGCTATTTATATATTTTTTCTTTAATTGTAATTTACCATAAAAATTACTGCAATGAACATTCATATGTTCTTCCTCTCTATTTTGTGATTTTACTACACGCACGCACACACGCTCTCACAGAGAGAGAGAGAGAGAGAGAGACACACACACAACCTCTGAACAATAGGTGCATTCTTTGCTGGTTGCACAGAGTAACACATCAGTGGACTGCTAGGATAGTTTTCATTGTGTACGCCTTTGATGTGGCTTTTCAGCTCATTAGACTCTATTTCCCATTGACTGGAAGCCAGGGTGACAGCCATTTTGGGGCAAACAATGACCCAGCGATGAGTTAACGCCTCTGTTTTTATTCTCAGGCTTTAAACATTCAGTTCTCAATGGACCATAGGCACATCGTCATTGGCTACCCTTTTAATGGGCATTGTGACCGGTGACGGCTGTGGGAAAACATTGGGGTCAAAGTTCATTCAGGCCGTGAATAAGTTCATAGGTCAGACCATTGTTGTTCCACCATGGAGGAGTGCATTGAAGTGCCAATAAACATTACTCATCTCATTCGGCCGATGGCTCCCTCAATCGCCCTTTGTGCCGCTACATGAAGACGCCCAGCTCCTACTTGACTTATGAATAGGGTCAATTTCTCTGTTTTGTTACTAAATGGTTCTTGATTGGCTGAGTTTGGAAAAATGAATGGTCATGAAGGGGTTGTAAAATGGTCTTAGTGTTGGGGAATGGGTGTGTGAATGCAGACAGATGTCCACTGTAGTATGACGGCGGTAAACAAAAGGTGTTTCGTTTGGAATCACAGCAGGGAGGTCATGACCATTCCCAAAACGAAAATCTGTTGCGGAAACAAAGTCATTCAGTTACTGGTGATAAGAAACTGTAGGACAAGGCATATAATATTGCTTTGACTTTAAAAGAAGGTAAGCGTTCTGTTCAATAACAGGTGTGAAAAATGTTAAATGTTTTGGAGTTAACTGAAGGGACAATCTTTAGCTTAAAACATTTTAAATGTTTTTGAAACAACAGGGCTGAAGAAGATAGTTTGCGCCAAACCACAACTATAAGAACTCCCATGTATTGCAGAGATCCCCTTGATCTTTGACCTCTCCTTTATACCCTCTCCTTTCCCTTAATCTTAAATGAATCAGACTGATGGGAGGACCTGCCACAGAGAGATTGGCCTAATCTAGCCAAGTCCTGTAAAACCAGACTGAGAGAAAGTGAGAGAAAAGTGCCCTGCTCCTTTATTCACCTGTCTCCAACCCAGTGCTCCTCTCATCATTTACTGTCTGTCCTAGATAACGTCACAGTGGACCATCAGATACCTGAGAGAGTGGGGGACCGCACGAGGCTCACTGTGGATGGGGTTTTGGGGGAACCAACTTCTAGATCTCCTGGGATGATTTAAAGCCACCAAAGTCACCTTTTGTTGCCAAATCTTAAATACTTTTTGTACTGTCAGGGACTGTGCCTTCTTCACGGCAACGTGAGATGCCCGGCTATTTCTAAACTCGTAGAAACAATCCAACACTGAACTGATGTGTTGCTCCTGTTGATGCTTTATTTTCACAAGACATTCCATCTGGGCAGGACTTGATTCTAATGCTTTTATGCAGGTGTCATGTCATTCCATTTCCAATGCCCTTATAACATGCTGGTCACAGAGAAAGCCACATCCCATTCTGATGGCCTGGGTGCTTTGCTAATTTCCATATTATCTCTAGTCAGAGTCAAGTGTTCCTCCCCACTGACCAACTAATTTGCTACTTACCATTTACATAAATGATTCTGGCACACCTTATTAAACAACGTAATGAGTTTTATGCTGGAAGACAACCAATGGAGTGTATGCTAATGAAGACTTCTATGGGATTTATTAGGTGAGCAAAACATGAATATTTTAAACATTTAGTACTCATTCATAATGTCTAACTTGAAAAACAATATGTACGAAAATGCTATAAAATGTTAGATTGCAATCACATTTGGATTCCTGTCTGCTAAAAAGCTTGCTAACCTCTAGTTAGTTTAGATATTGTTTCTTAACAGTAATGTTACCTTCCAACTAGCAATCTAGCTGATGTTACTATCCACGTAAAGTTAACAAGCTAAGCTCATATTTAAAGTGGAGTTGACATTGCATTGCATTAGCACATGACCACTCTCAACATAGTGTCACATTGAACACAACTCTTCTCAAATAGAACCACCCAAAAGTAATTTCATTATTAGTGGCAGAAGGACTTGATACAAAACACAATTCAGAGTTTTAAATTGTTGGACTTTCTACAGCAACATTCCATTATAATGTTCTTTTAATGATGGAGAGCTTGGTTGGTATTGTGGCACAGGCCCAAAGTCCAGATTGAACTGTCCCTGGCTTCGTGACCGAGACAGTAGTAGGGAGGGCAGACCATACTTCTGAGCCCGTCTTCTTTGTGACAGCTTGTGACCTGTGTTTGTTTCATACAAAATCTCTTAGTACACATATATGCGATAGAGCGGTAGTGCAATGCTATGAAAGAAAAGGAAAGAGGGTGCATCGCCTCAGTATTGACCAAGGGAATGGGCAAAACACTTCTCACCTGAGTGAGATTCTGGTTTATTGAAGACTTCAGCTCTGCCATTCCAGTAGTGGACGGCCATCTTACCGTGGTAGTCTCTGATTGTAGTCTTAGCATCTGCTCAATCAAATAGCACAGGGACAAGAGATGAGAGATAAGTACATTACATTACTTGCCAAAGTTTTTATGAATCCGTTCTGCTGTTAATTTGTAATATAATGTAATGTATAAAAATCTACAAAATCTTTTTCATGGGTGTATATCCAACTTAAACTATATCAACAGAAGTCGACTGTTTTATACTCACAACATTATGGTTTACAGCCCAATAACTGTAAATATAAATGGAGCACACATGGTAGGAATAAAAACACATATCAACACAATGATGAGCTGAGTGATGTGCTTTTAGTACAGCATGGTAATGGTTCTTTGGGTCAGATCTGACACACAGCCAAGAGAAACTTGTTTTCACTGACTCTGCTATTGGGAAGGTGGCTATGCTAAACACCCTCATTCTTTCTCTCTCCTCACTTTCATATGCAGAGACCCGTCCTCCTTTTCTGTAGCAACCGTCTCAAAGTGTCTCAACAGTCATCTAGGACACAGGAGTGAACAGCTCAACGATGTCCCTACGATCCAGAAAGGGAGCGTCACCTGAGGAGGGTCAATCCAAATGAGACAGGGTCCTACACAGAATAACCGTTGCCTTTGCGTTTAACTGGAGCATTCATCTTCAAGGTTTCCTCCCGTTCTGTTGGACAACATGCTCTCTCAAAAGGGCTTCTTTAGCGGTACCTGGGTGGCTAATTAGCTAACCAGTTTCCCCACCACTTGACGGATAGGTGGGCTCAAATCGCTTTCTGCTCCTCCTTCTCCCTCCATTTCTCTTTACAAACAAGAGGCGCTGGGTAAGAGGTAGTGAGGGCCTCGACGGGCTCTCGTGAAGAGGCAGCGGGTAATTATGCGAGATAACATGCAGTGGGAGAGAGGGGGAATTGTGCTTTTGAGTGGAGGGCGGGTAGAGTGAGAGAATGAAAGAGAGCGAGGCTGCCTTGGAAAGGTCAACAGCCTCTCTGTCTTTTTTTTTCTCTCTGCGGAGGGGAGTCAACAATCCGTAATACCTCTTCAGGATGAATGACACCGGATCACCACTGTTTCCAGAGAAATGTCTCATTGGCTATTCAGGCCCTGCAGACGGTCCACATCTGCCAGCCTGCCAGTCCAAGCTGAATGAACAACAGGGTTTCTCCGCCTGCTTTGCGTGTCAATTCCGGGTGCTGGATGCAAATCTGAGATTAACCCTCTCACAGCCGTGAACACGCCGGTTCTAAGGCCGTTTTTATAAAGTGGTTTTGGGCGTGAAGACAAGTAAACATTTGTCAGACAATACAAAGCAAACCTCACGGGTTCTCAGTGTCACTCTGAAATCAGTTTAAACTTGCCGTCCCATTTTGGTATCAGGTACGATTTCTAACGGTTGTGCTGTGCAGTATGTTTCCCCACTCCATTGTGTGGTATGATGAAAACATGGACACAAGTTCATACACCCCCACCAAAATGGACTATTTAGGACAAGAAAGTGCAGAAAACAAAGTCAAAGTAACTCATAGCGAACACACTTAGGCAGTTTCCACCCAAAGCCCATATTTGATCATGGCTATGCAGTGTAACTGAGACTGGCCATTACTGTTGGAGTCCTCCCACGGCCACTCCTTCGCCTGTGTTAAACACAATTAGATAGCTTCCCTGGCCCTACAGAGACTGTAACCTCAGTCCCCTCTGTGGTGCACTGGGCTCCTGCTGCAGCCAACTTTACTCTGACTGCGTCAGTACTTGCGCGTAAACTCCGTTAAAGCCATAGCTATGCTGTTACAATAATTTTAGTTACTTGAGGTGATCAGGTTTGATTTATATCAATTGTGTGGAAGGCAATTGAAGGTTATTACAAGTAGAAAGTATGGGAAAGTGCAACAATGCTTGCCTGCCTATATTGCTCTTGTCATTCGTCAGCGTCTGTCTTCAAAGTGCGTGAATGACAGGACCTAGGCTGTAGGTATAGGAGACAAGGACAGCCTAAAACTGATAGCCACACATGTACACTTGTGATTGACGGGCCTGAACACAACCCCTCCCTCCTCTTGGCCTCATCGCCTCAGAAATACACAGAAAGGGTCTTTGGAAGCGGCTGTGTGAGTGCTTGGCGGACCACAACCTTTCCCTCCTCGTTGGCCATATGGAAACATGCTTTTGTGTACCGAGATTGTCTTAAGACAGTGACCCTGAAGACCATATGCGTCCACGCTGAATAGTGAACACTGACTCCACGCATATGGCCGCGTGAACTCTGTCAGGGGTTCAAACTCCAGTCTCGACAACTCCTCAGCCCACCACAGGGACCTTCCAGGGTTTCATCATGAATTGCTCCGTTGGCTCCCTGTCTTTGGTTTGGCTCATTAGCTTCAATATGCACGCCCCAACTCTCCCCTTTCAGGGTAGGCGTGGTAGGGAAGAAAACAATCATCTTTTGTCATTGGCTTTGGCAAGGCAGCAGCCCTGTCAGTCTGGGTGTTTGTCGTTTTCTTTTTTTCTCTTTGAGGAAGGCAATTTGCATTATGGGTGCTGCAATATGGGTCTTGAAAAAAGGTTATTGCTCCCTATTTTTTCAAAGTTAGTTTCTAAACACGAACTGGAACCTTAGCCATAAATGTCCCGGCAGTGCCTAAAATGGAGAAACCGTCCTTGTTGGTATGCCTTAATACGTAGGCCCTCTTGCCGATGCTGTCATATGCATTAAACGGCAGACAGCAAGTTTGACACACTGGAGATACATTTACTCACGGTATACGTTGATCAGGACATGGACAATGTGCTGGTGACCGTGAATAGAGGCAAGATGAAGTGGTGTATAACCCTACAAGAGAAGATACATGCTTGCAGTCAATTCTTTCAACTATCAGTTTCTCTCGCATCACCAAGTTGCACACTAAGTGTACTTCCAGCACATTTTAAGGAGGCAAAGTAAATCAAAACGTACGGAAAGAGAGGAAATTAACGACAATAGAATATTTTACTGCTGATCAAAGGGAAATTACATTCTTTGCATTAATAAACTGTCTTGTTAAGGTTTTACATGGACATTTAAATATAGAGACTAATTTAGTATGTTGACAGACTAATATCCAGCTCAATGGGACAGACACCATCACTTTAAGAAGCACTAGAAGTCCAGAACGTCTGTTTCTGCTGTCTATCATGGTGCAGAACCTGCTGTGGGCTAACGTGCCTGTCATTTGTATCAATTAACATTGGTAAGTCATGCCACTCTGCTTGAGTTCCTTTCTGTGTCACGATCAAGCCAACACGCTCCTCAAACCCACTGACAGGCTGGCTGTCAAGGGAAAAAAGTTAAGTAACTATCGAGAACCAAGAGAGACATTTGGATGTCAGTGTGTATTAAAGTGATGTGTCTGTACTGCGCAGACTGGCATGTGCTGCTGTGGCAGAGGCACGCTAAACTCTTATCACAACGCTAGCTCAAAACGGGCCCAGGAGACTCTTTGATCTAGATAAGCCACAAGACGGTATCAAACATACCAAGGCACCGTACTGTCATGGTCCTCCTTACAAGTCCTTCTTTCTTGTCACTTTATCATCTAAATGAGGCCTTCATGTATTTACTGTATCGCCACACTGTTGTCAAAACGAGCAGCAAAGTAAACACATTTTGAGCCGATCACTATGTGCTTCTGATCATAGCATCAAATCTAAGAAAGATGAGATATATCTTACTATACCTATTTTTCATCAAATTATGAAGGTCTTTGATCTTATACGTAATACGTAAAGCGTACTGTCTAACAAAGTGTCTACAAAAGAATAGAAGGGTCTGTATTCGTACATTCTGTAGGTAAATGAGCCGAGGTGTCAACATCTGCAGGTATACAGAATGAATGTGCAGTGTGTATGCATGCATATGCAGGGGAATTGACTACATGCCTCTCCCACATGAAAACAGAGACCTCTCTTTACCTATACATGGAGGATTTGACATTTGTTGAAAGGTAGTCCTCCCTTTCATGTGTTCAAATGCACTTTGAGCTATGGATCAGGGCTAAAGGCCACTTCACCGTGGGGTGCCGGGAGCGTGCGGAGATCAAGGTATGCTTTCGGGCTGGAATTCCTATCAATACATTTAAAGATGCTAACGTTCAACAGACGGAGGGACAGAGAGGTGCACCAGCTCAGCAGACACAGGATGGTAATACACAGACACACAGACACATGCCAGTCTTTCATCTGCCCATTCTCCTGTCTCCCCCTTCTGTAAACCTAGTCCCAGGACTGGTTTTACACGATTTGACTGTTTTTCTGTATACAAGCGTCCTTCAAACTCCCTTTTCCCCCGTAGGTTTTTGGATGTTTGCCTAATGTGTGACAGCTCTCCTTTACCATATTCCTAAACCATATAGTCATGTAGAATAGGACTTACCCCCTATGAAGCGGGTCATTATGTGAGTCAATTGGCAGCCATGGAGAGGTCCAAAGGAATACAGAGTGAATCAAAGAACATCACAGACTCAGGCAGGAAACTTGTTTCACACTAGTACCAGAGGTTATTTGGCTTAACTTAAATATTAGTCTATGAGAAATGCATGGGTAAAGTGGAACAACAGTGGACACCTATTTTTTTGGGATACTTTTTCTTTTTAGATTTGACAGGGTTTTAGTTTCACTCACATGCTGTGTTGGGAATGGCAGGTGTGGGCCAGAAAGAGGGGGATAAAAGAGTGAAGTTGATTAAAGAACACTTCATATTCACAATGGTCACTCATATAAAGTAGTCCCCCCCCCCTATTTGAGCCATCATTACAGCACTTTGTGTGATCATCATAAAGTGGTTTTGAAAATCAATCCTTTACAGTCAGTACTTATCTCTGAATAGTCATGTGTACGCGTGTGAACTGTATCACCATAAAACCCCTCCAAAACCCCTCCAGCGAATCCGAGTGTTCCCTGAAACCTCTCTAGACACCCTTCCATGGGTTATTGATTTTTGATCTGCTTTCTGCTCTGCCAAGGGCCATTTTATCTGAGCCATTACCCTCGTAACGATTAGATACAAAAAGTTAATTATGTTATTATAGAGCCAATAAGTGACTTGTCTGCTTTGCTTTGCTCTGGTGGGGCTTAAACATTATCTCCCGTGTGCACATCATAACTAGGGCCGGCCTGGGAGGAGAGGAGATTAACACTTGGAGGCAGACGCTAAATTGAATTCTCCAGGCCCTTGGCTGTCTGGGAAGCCATTAAGTAATCACAACATTGGCCCCCTTCAAATCAATCCACTGCACACCACCGCTGCTGTGTGTATGTGTGTGTGTGTGTGTGTGTCTGCGTGTGTGTGTGTGTGTGTGTGTGTGTGTGTGAGAGAGAGAGCATGTGATTGTGCATCTGTGTGCAAGTGTTTGTGAGTATGTGCGTCCGTGCGCACAAGCGTGTGTCTGTCAGCCGGCATATTTTCCATTTTTATTGACTGTGAAGGCAAAATCAGCCCCAGGCTGTGAGGAGGACAGGAATTCTCCCAGCGAATCCCTAAAACCCGTCCCAAAACAAATTACTAAAAAGGCTCGGATGTGATCGATCGAGTGGGGAAGGCCAGTTAACTTCAAACAGATGGAAAAAAACAACGACGGAGTCAGTGAATAATATTGCTTCCCTCTATCAAAGCCGGATGCGATGAGAGAGTGAGCCAAAATTTCCCTCCTGAGGTAAACAATGCTGAGCTGATGTTTATTCAGTGTGGAGCGTAGAGCGTCAGAAGCCCCCGGGCGGAGGAGGTTAATGCCCAGGCATTTTTCATCACACATGGAGCCCACAGTGGAGGAGACACTGCCTGGACTAATGGGCTAAGGGGAAGCAAAGAAAGCACGGGGTTCAACCGTTCATAACCTCGGGATTAAGTGGGTAGCATGAATCATATAATTAGCCCTAGTACATACATCAAGACCCATAGGCTTAGTTTGTGAGTGTGTATGTGTATGTGTGTGCTAGAGAGAGAGAGAGAGAGAGAGAGTACTTTTGATAAACAGGTCAAATTAGAATGACTAACTGTTGACCACACCCACGCTCGGCAACGTGCGCTCAGTTTGCGGTGTGCGTGTCCATCCAAAGTCCCACCACCTGTCACTGCTCACCGATCTGACGTTGACGTCTGTGCCGGCGAGAACCATCATGTCCACCTCCTCCAGAATGCCCTGCTTGGCTGCCCAGTGGAGCGCCGTCTGAAAACACAGACGGATGCACGCACACAGACACCGGAATGGTCAGTCAGTCGTCATCCGCTTTCCAGGCACATTCACTGATTGTTGGCTGAATTTCAAACGGAGTTGTAAGTGTGTTGATGGTGTGTTAGGTAGTTGTGTTCGGTGTCAGTGGGGATTTGTAGTTGGAGTTGGAGAATGGGGGAAGGAAAAGAGTGATAGAAAGACAGACTGACACTGACATGACCCTTGGGCCTTGGAATAGAGCCGTAGTTAGTTGGTTTGAACAAAATGTATCATTCCTAACCAGCCATACAAATTTGTCTGGGGCCCATGTGCGGTACATGCATGGTGGCACAATGACCCTGTTGGGTACTGTAGTGTTTGAATCACCCTTGGGAGGGATACTGTTCTATTTCTATATATTGATGCACCAAACCAGTTGGCGTATGAAGTTATAAACGTACTCATGTGTATTGCTGTTTTTCCCTTTCCCTTAGCACATTAGCTACCCAATCAGAGACATAATGGGGAGAAGGTGTTTGTGATCCAACGCTCCCTGCTCTTTCAAGGTGTTTAAATTGGCCCTATACGGCCCGGAGGTCTTTAGTGTAAGAATGTCCTTTTACTTAAAAAAAAGCTGTCTAGACCAGTCTAGACAAACACAGGAGAGGGATAAGAGTGATGGGTAAAATTTGGGAAACGAAGTTGAATGTTGTAGCATTCCTTCAAACAGTTCAAAATAATCCACTGCAATTCTAATTATATGCCTTTGAAAGCTTGAAAACTTACCATCTTCCCATCCGAATGTGTTGTTATTTTTCCCATTAAAGAGAAACAAGACAATACATAAGAGACTATAGTTAATCACTGTTATTGCCACAAAAACAATGGTGATCCAGTTAGCGATATGAGCTGATCATCACAAAAAGGGAACATTGGCATGTTGAATCCATGTGAAAACAGACTGAGTTAGCGGCTGCGTAGTTCAGTCTCATCGGTCTGCTAGTCCACAGTTATTCCTATTGTTCAAAGACACATGCTTGTACTAGAACCAGAACATTACTTATTCCAATCCTGACTCATTCCTAGATCAAAGTCGAAAAGCAGGCAGGCTTTGATGTGCTTCGCTTTTGGACACATTCATTCATCGACACCTTTGCGCCTTTTCTGTTCAGATTGACCATGGATTTAAACTGAGCCGTATGTAAACATCAGTCTGCCGTAATCTGCCTCTAGAGATTAAGATGGCCCCCATTGAGGCCGAGGGGAACTATAGTAACTCTTAAGCTCTCTGTCCAGTTAACCGATTCTTCTTTTTAACACAGTGCCTGTGAAAACCCGGCCCGCTCTGTTGTTCTGCCATTTCCATGGGGCCCCAGATCTTTTCTTTTAGGGAGACAAGGCGACCGTGTCAACTCTCCTTTATCTCCCACCACTCCCTCTACCTCTCACTGTCACTACTCATGTCGTGCTACAGTGTATTAGACCCTACAAATAGAACATTGTTTTCCTCTGCCTTCAGCACATTTAATCATGTCCCGCCAATGTTTCCCTCGTTCTGCCGGCAACTGTGAGTCTGAAATTCGAGCGTGGCCAAAGGTTAGGGCGGTGAGAAATAAAAAAAGAAAGGCAATGTGTTGTCGCAGGGGATGGCTAATGGAAGTTATTTTGGTGGCGGCACCCCTATGCTCGCGCTTCAATCCAGACTGACCACTGTGTGAGGACAGGCAGGAGATGCTGCCAAGCTGTTTCAGCAGCGCCCCCTTCATTAGAAGGTGCTAACCAAGCTTCGCCTCGCCCCGTCGGGTTCCTTCCGACGCTCGGCCAGGACTGCGCGGCTGACTCGCTCCACAAACAGACGCTGATTAAAGCACAGAGCCAACTGTCCTTCACCATGCAATGAGAATCTGTAACCGATTTAGTGTCCACGGCAATCTTCTCAATGTCACACCCAGCTATGCCTTACCTTTGCACATTAACCACAAACAAAATTCCTTCCAAACAGTTCCCTTGAGACAAACTTTATCCAGATTTCAGGGCCGCCATTCGGCTACCTTATGTAACCTATTCTCTGAAAACCTCAAAAGATCTTTCTTTATGCTTTTCGGTAAATCAGGTCTGTGAAAAAAAGTTCAAGTGGCATTCTGGGAGGTGCCCCCATGCACTGTGGGACACATTGACAGCGAACTGGCACAAAGTGGCAACGGCCAACCAACAGCTTCCAGCCGACTGGCATCTGTTGGCTCTGCGGTGGGTGGTACGCTGACAAGCTGACTGAGTTAACACTGGCCCTCTGAAAAGCAGCAGGCAAAAGGACATCAAAAAGGCGTAAATTTCACTCCTTCCGTTTTGATCAAGTGAAGCATGAAAAGAAATGTAATACTCTCAAGTGGGAAGAGGGTAAGGCCATTGATGTTGTTACTTCTGCATGGGGAGGTCTGTACAGCTAATAGGGGGGCTACACCAGCCCCAGCAGCGCTTCAGCACAGGCCATATGGAGGGAGGGCTTTTTGCAAAGAGGTTGAATGGGAAGCTTAGAGAGCTGGTCTATGCAGCCTCCCTCAATGCTGTGTGAAATTCAGTCGTGGCTTCTACTGAGCTGCTTTTCAAAGCCGTCTCGCAGCAATGCTACCATATGTGGTGGATTGAATGGCACCTATTTTCTGGGGGGTCAAATCATTTGTATGCAACAGAAACAGCCTTAAAGTAGTTTTGAACACTTCACCAGCCAACAACAGGAGCAATATGTTAGACTTGACCAAAATCCAGTGTAGCTTACCAAATAAACCCAGATCCTACAACTGTTACTGTGACCCTCTCTATTAAGTGGAGACACCTATTTTTGAGTGAAATAATAACATATCCTGTTAACTAACTCTCAGGTCTAAATTCTCAAAGTGTAACATTGGCTTTTTAAACATGCAAAAAGTAAAAATGTATACCACGGCACCACTCCCTTTTATGGGAGTAGACTAATCTTATACCTTTCACTCCATGGAAAAATTATCAGCGCTTCTTATCAGGCAGTGAGAAAGATGGAACTACACGCTTGCCTTCCGGCTACGGGGCGAGTGTTGGCTCAAAAACTAATTACCATGTAATTACAATATCATTACACACCCAGATAGTCTGGGCTTCTCCGTTTGGTCAACAGCTAGAATCACAGGATACACTAATTAGCATGGATGCTTTATTACAGTAGAAAGTCCAACTGCTAATATTAACCCAACACACATATGCTGGAGTAAAAGAAAAAAGAGGGATGACAAAATAACCTGAAACTGTCTGAGCTGAATAGAGATTAAGGTGAGTGTGTGTGTATGTGAGAGTGCGTGTGTGTTAGTGTGTGTGTGTGTGTGTGTGTGTGTGTGTGTGTGTGTCTAGAAAGTTGTCGGGTGCACCAAGACCTGTCAGGAGATTTAAAGAGCGTGTCTGCGTGCCTTGCAAGGCAACGGCAGCTTTTTGTTTGTTCTGAAGATAAACATGCCAGGAAATTGGACATCCGAGTGGATCTCATTTACATGAAGAAATATTTGTCAGATTGTTCCTGTTTCAAAAAGCGCCAAGGCATGTGAACTTGGACACAGGCAACTCTCTAAAACTAGCATCAAGAAAGTGAGACAGAGGTAAAAAGAACATTGCCCGTGTGTTATCAATGCTTTGCTAATTGAGTTAGAAATAACAGGGTGCCTCTGTCCTGGACGCTATTCTACAAGGAGCTGATTAGTGGTGAAAGAAGAGAAACATGGACTAAGGAGAAAACAACTTACCCCCTTGGTTTACAACCAAGATTAACATGGTGCATTGGTAGCAGGTCATCATGTGGGAGGATTTGAAGTTGGGAAAAGAAAAGAAAGAAAGTGAAGTATATTTCCCAGTATAAAGGGAGTTTACCAACCCAACAAATTTGAGCAAGATGAGCAAGATGGCTGATATTGCTAATTGCTAAATCTAATTTAAGGTCAAATTAATGTAATAAACTCCCATAACTTTTTTTTTCATACCCTGTGAAGTAAATATCAATTCTATTGTGGTTTGCCATTTTATGCCACTATTTATCATCTCAATCGTCTCTAGAACTGCCAAATAAAATGTTAGCCATTCTCTTTTTTATACAGGAGATAGGCTGTTCTTATATAGGCAGCTTTACTGATGTATTTGCTATTATGCTTCCTGTTTCTACCTGCCAACTGATCCCTAGCATTTGCAGTCTTACGCAGTCATTGATTTTACCAGTGGGTGCAGAGGTCCACTCTCAAGAGGTCCACTCTCTCTCCCATCCTTCCTCGCAAAAAGGTCTACATGGCAATTACTCTAAAGCTCATTTGCTGTTGTTCAGGCACTTGATTCCCTTAACCCCATTGTGAGTTTCAATCTGTATAGGCCAGTTTCACGGACGTTTTAGATCAAATCTCTCTGTCAATGGTGATTCTCCATTGATAATAGTTTTTAGTCTAGGACTTAGCTTAATCTTTGTCCGGGAAACCAGCCCTAAAACACTATACATTTTCCTCTATCAAATTTCAGTTGCAAGGAATTGACTTGACCAGTAGAGGGCCAGTGGGATAGGAATTAACACGAACATGGTGGTGGATGAGGAGAGGAGAGAACTATTATTTGAATCTAGCCAGTTCTTCAACGGAATTTGGAAAACAAAGCTTGCTGAAAATTGATGCCCATATCTTCAAAATATGGGTTAAACAATGGATTTTAAATACTATACGTATTTAAAGTGTTTTTGAAACAGTGTTTTGACCAGGGTTGAATTGTCCATATTGTATACTTACGGTGATGAAGTCCTTAGGAATGCAGAAAGGAAGAAGTTTGGGACATTCAAATCGAGCAAAAGATCAATGGCTGTGATTTATAATGCAAATAGATTCCTCCTGAATTGATAAACTATCATTCATGCTATCTTTAGTGATAGCCATGCTGTTCATTATGGCAAATTAGAGTTTATGCAGTACAACGTAAAGAAGGTAACGCATCCAACAAAGGGCACTAATGTCAAGGGCAACTTTTATTGAATCTTTATCCAAACATCTTACAGTATAACAAGGTCAGTGGTATCAACTGCCCAATCAAACAGCTTTTCTGGAGGGGGAATGGACCACAATAGGACTGTTGTCTGAAAAGGTGATGACACGACAGCAAGGCATGTTCCGAGCGGCCTGCTCCACCTCGCACCCCAACAAAGTGACAAAGCCAAGCGTGATTGAGCGATAGGGGCTCCGACGGCTAACCTCTGCCGTCCACGATTTGCCTTTCAATCTCCATGGCCTCCGTAGCTGCCCGTCAACCCCATCATCGGAGGCCATTTTATCTAACCCTTGATCAGTGTGGAGTGCCATCACGGTAAACCCATGGGGATTGGGGTTGTGTGTGTGTGCATGTGTGCATGTGTGCGTGTGTGTGTGTGATGGTAAAGTGCAGTAGAAGGAATGTACCTTCTTGGAGGCCAAGGTAGGATCCTGCCGGAGGAGCTGTCGCAGAGCAGCAGTGTACCCCAGGGCTGAGTTCCGTAGCCAGTCCTTCTCTATGGGGTCCATCTGCATCCTGTGAAACAGAGACTGGGAGGGAGAGGAGGATAGAAAATGGAAGGAGGGAGGGGATGACAGATACAAGGTTGATAGAAAGGGGGAACGTTTGAGAGAGAAACGTGTGGAGAGAATAGAGGAAGGACACAAATTAATAATTAAACTGCAACCACTGTCAAAAAGGAAGATTGTTCTTCCTCCTGCAGCGGCAACTGTCATGTATGTAGTTAGCATACGTATTGCTCACCCTGCTAAAACACCCTGAAGAAACAGCAAGCAACACAATAAAGAAACAGTTCGTTCCACTTATAAGCAGAGCTGCAGTAGTGTTGGCTAAAGGTCTGTGCCCTGGTTGTCCTCTAGCTCTGCCAGACAGGCTCTGGGCCCCAGAGGGGGGTGGGCCTTCCCATGACTTCCCATGACTTCCCATGCCATTAGTGGTGTTTATTGGCCAGCAGGACGCTGTGAAGCGCCACCCAGGTGGTTTCATCAGAGGCCTGCCAGGCCAGCTTTACACCTGACACTGTTTACACTGGCCCAGGTGTCAGTGTAACGTTAATTACAGAGTCTGGGCCAGTCACAGAGGGAGGCTGTCCTTCAGCCTGACAACGCACTCGAAGGGCGGGGGGGGGGACGGGACAGGACGGGAGAGGTGGACGATGAGCCCATGGTTCCACTGTGTGAAATGAAAAAATAGACCGTGGAGTGGGAAGCTTCTTTTTTTTTTTCTTAAACGGGTTATTGCTTGCACTGTTGGGGGGATTTGGGTGAATACCTTGTCTTATTTTTAGCAAGTGTTGTCATTTTGTTTTTGCCCCGGGCCTAAAGAAATGAGTAACATCATCCGAGTCGGTAAATATTGCAGACTGTCAGACGGAATAACTCACTCGTTGTTAATGTGAAAGGAATCTGCGGCCAATGTGCTTTGGTATGAGTGAGAGGCGGGCCCAGATGAACCAAAGTGAATTAAAGTGGTGAATCAGTGGTAGTAAAGGAGTGTGACTGTAACAAGAGAAGTGTTGGCGCTCTGTTCAACTAGCAGAGCCACAGCATAACTACTAAACACCCTGGACCCACTCCAAGTCCACGTAGCTCTTTCCGCCCATCCCTTCCTCGTTTCTCTTTTCGCCTCTCGGAACCCATTTCTCCATCCACCAAGGTCCTCCCTCGTAGGCCCTATTTAGACAGCTCTCCCCTCCTCTCTGCTTCCCATCCCCCCACCACTATCTGTCTCTCTCCCCAGCCCAGCCCTCCCATGGTGAACACATAGGAGGTCCCCTGCCAGTCCCACCAGCGGCTCCTCTCAAGCCCCCGCTGGCTCCAGTCAGCGGACTGGTAGGAGGCTGTCACAGCCAATAAGCAAACGGCTCTGTGTCCCACCACGCAGGAGGACGGCCCTGATTATGGGGTATTGCCATGGAAACGTTGTGGGGCTCCATTTCACACTGGCATATGCACACACCAAAGGCTCCTCCCTGCTTTATTACAGTAGAACACACTCTGTCTGTTGCGCTACCTTTTTTTGTTAATTGCGGACACAAACAGGTCACCACACACTGTACCAAATGCATTAGTGGTGAGACAACATGCGCACAAAAATAAGAACGCTCTGTCCAAACACAGTGCATCATACCTTAAATACAAACAAGAATACACAAACTAGGGATTGTACCATCCTTGACTTTCAAAGCAGTCTTTCTTTACAGCTCTCCTTCACATGTGTTATCCCTCTATCAGAATGGTCGCCTACCGTGACGGAGGACGCGGCGACACTCCTGGTATCGTCCTCCCAATCGCTCTGCAACGACAACATCAAACATCATCGCCATAATTAGACATTACAAAAAAAATATACTGTTAGGGTTCTGGCCCGACAATAGCGTACACCGCTTACGTTTTCAGTTCAACAAGACCAATCTTTCAGTTGTTATTGTTTATAAAGCATGATTTATTACATAAGAAGTGTGGAGAAGGAGTTGGACCTCCCTTTGGGAGAGCTAAGGGATGTACGACGACTACATTGGAATCCTAAAAAAAGAACGTAGCAACTCTCCAAGGCCTGCTAAAACGCACTTCAGAAAAATGAAGCATGGGAAATGAAATTTCCTTTCATCCTCCACCTGACATCTTTGTTACCTGCCTGTTGTTAGTCTGGTAAATTAGCTAAGGTCTCCTCACAACTTATTAATGAGGAGAAGGCTTGATTATGAGATTGGGTTCCTTCATTCACTGCTCTCAATACATGAATAAATCCTTTTCATGTCTTCCTTTCTACTGATTGTCTCCACATCACCACGTTTCCAGATCTCTTGGTTTACAATTAGCTTTCGGTGTGATTTCCTTTGGAAGTGGATGCCGCTGACTTTGTTGGGTTGGCTTTTCAAAGTCTGGCATGTGACTTGAACTCATTCATTTTGAAAGGTTTGACTCTGTTGCTGCCTTCATATTTCACCGTAAAAGTGGACGGCAAAGATTCGAGTTTTGCGGCATTCCATCGGCTCTCCCTCTACTCTCACTTGTTTGTCTGCAACATTTGTTTTATTTTCTCTCTATCTCTCCTGAGTAATAAAACCCCAGGGTAGAAACCCCCTTGTGTTATGATGGACACCCACTGGCTCTGTCGAAAAGACACACCGGCAACCGTTTGTCAATAGCGAGGGAGAAATAAGAGAAAAGACTAAGAAGACAGCGGGTAGCTGGGGGACAGAGGCTTCCTCTCCCCAAAAGACCACATATTTATACACAGAGCAGCCAAGAGGAGTTAGAACACGGAATTCCAGAGGTTAAACCAAAGGTAAACAAAGCTTTAAAAAACAAGGAGACGTGGAGGTATTGGGAGGTATTCTATTTGAAGACATCCCAAATGACAACACGTAAACATGGAAAGAAGCATAGTGGAAGTTATTAGCAATTTAGCTTTCAACAGACAAAAGATGCCCTGTGCATTAAAGTAATCTAGAGAAGAAAACATATTGGGGCTTGTCAAAGATAGCTTCTCCTTGAGGTAATAGGTTGTCATGACATCATCCTGCCTGCCTCAAAGGGAGGGGGCCATATTCACAATGGCGGGCATGGAATGTGGAAATAGCTCCCTGTTGGTGACCTCTCCCCTCTCCTCTCCACCCTGCTCACCATCCACTAGCCTTTCACTGCCTTGTCCCGGAGAAGGCAACAAGATAATAAAATCAACTTCCCTGTGAGTGGAGAAGACATGAATGGGCTCCTCTGCCCCCCGGAACAAAGTGTCCGGCTCTTAGCATAACAAAGGGCTGCGCCGCCTGCCCTGGCACCTCCACTCCTCTATCTGTTCATGCTGTCAAAGCACAGGCGGCCGGCTCTCCCCTTCTTTCTCCTCTATCTCCTCCCTCCCCTCCCCGCACAATGAGAGCCCTTCAGATCCACTGACAGCTACGGAGGCGGGGAAAGCATCCAGCCTCCCCTCGCCATTCAAGGGTGGCCCTTTGTGTTGCCATCGCCAACCCTAATTGGTTGCGTTTACAGGGCACTCCGTCAAACTGGCGGCGATGAAATTCACCATCCTGGTTAGCGATTATGAGAGATGGCCCCTGGAAAGGAGGAATTTCTATACCTAAGATAAAAGAATAGTTTGAGGGCTAAAGAATGCAAAGAAAGGCAATGAGAAAGAGTGGGGTGAAAAGTGTCTCAAAAAGGTAGACATTCGGGAGAAGATAGTTGATGTGGTGTAAACCATTCTTTTCATGAATTAACTTTTCTATTAGATTCCACCACTGTCAAAACGAGAAAGAGTACTAACCAAATTAAGTGTGACTTCTTCTATGTTTTCTTTTAACACGTGGCTTGCCAGACTATACAATATTTTTTTGTCCAGATTTCACCGAGAGCCATAAAAGGCAAGTGCCGGATGATCCAATCAATCTGATAAGCGTTCTTATCTGTAGGTGTGTTTCCAGCTCTTTTGATTAGAGCTATTAGCCACATTAATGGAATTGGCCGATTAAACTAGCATGCGTTGCACAGGATCAGACAATATAGTTCCTATAATCTCTCTGTCTTTGTTGCCACTTTCCCTTTCTAAGGGATTTACATAGGGAACACCTCCAGCAATAAATGATTTATTATAACGAGCCAGAAACCCATGAGGGCAGTCCTCCCCTTTAATTACTCTTCTAAAATCAAATGGTAGCCCTGCAGTCATGACTCAATAATTCCGTCTGAAAATTAAATGTTCCTAAACAGTCTAGGGAGACGGAGAGAAACGTATTAAGGAGGCAAACAGCGCTTCTCTCCAGTCGGTGGTGAGAACTGATGAAGTCTTGCTCACTGGGGCATGACTAAGCGTTACTAAAGAGCCTACTCGGATTCATAATTGTTTTCAAACAAATGTTTGTATATATTCTAGACTCTTCTTTCTACAGCTAAACTGTTAGAGGGTCAGGGCTACATTGTACGTACATATAAATGGGGTTAGTTAATTAACCTTCATTATAATAGGGAGATCACTTTGAGGCCAAGTCTTCTAAGGATAAATGAGAACTTATCCAAATGCGTCCAGATTGTTTTGACATAATGCAATAATGTGTTTGTAAACAAACAAAGGGAAGGACATGTTGTCATTTTAGTATTGTTTGAACAAAGCAACAAAATGGCCAAACCGTTTCTGTGGAAAAAAGAAGACTCTAATGGGTCTTGTAATAACTAATGAAACATCTTGCAGATATTAACATATTAATTGAGGTTTTTACATCCGTGCTTCACCAATGAGCGCATTCATATCAGGTTTTGCCTCGGGGAAGAGCATGTTTAAATGAGACTGGACAAAGATAACAGCTTCGTCAAGACGCACAGTCGGGTTGTACGCTTCTCCAGTGAAAGCACTTATCTCACCCTGTGAACCCCCGGCTTATGTAATCTGCCCTTCCATTCAGAAGCACTGCCGTATGATTGTTTGAGAAATGAAAAAGTCATTTTGGAGCCGGCGGTGGCTGTGAAAAGGCCCGCCGCCTGTTCTGCACCGTGGCCCGCCTTGTCGAAGCCCCCGTGGGTCACCAAAGGTCAAGGGAATTATGATTTGCCGAGTGCTTGGCCCTGTGTCTGAAACAACGCTACAGCCCTGCCGCTTATTCCCGAGGTTCCATATTCCCAGGTGACCTCAAGATAAAGCGGTCCCTTTCGCGCCGATAATGAAACTGGATAGCTCTGTGGAGAAACACGAATGATTTGTTAAAAGGGGAATATCGGTGTTGTTTGGTTCAGGAGGTTCATCTGTACAAGATAGAGGTCTCTTTTTTGTGGGAGCTTCACCTGTCTTTCGTCGCCTCCCTCTCTGATGTGGTTAAGCCAATAGAGCCATCACGAAAAATCTCTTTTTGAAACATTTCTTGGCCATCAGACCTTTTTGGATTGAGTCATGCACTGGTAAGCGTGAGATTGGATAGAGAGGACGGCAGATAAGAAGCGCAGCGCCATAGTTTCTCAAAGAGGGGTCGAGGTGACTGCTCCGTGAGATCCACACAACACTCCACCTCCATGTTGACATGCTCCTTCGGCCCATCTCCAAGCACATTCAAATGGCCTACATCAACATAACGGCATAAGTAACCTATTTGAATCCGGCTAACATGGAAACTTATGCAGGACCAGTCGAAAGTTTGGACACACTTTCCCATTGAAGTGAGTGGGAAAGTGAGTCCAAACCTTTGACTGGTTGGCACTGTAGGGTAAAATGTGTTTCGTTCTTTGGAACCACGTACCCTCCGGGAGACAGCTGCTTCACTGGCCAGTGACAGGGTGTCACTCTTCAGGGACATCAGGTCAGCACAGGCCATGTCCCCACCCTCACTGGGGCTAGGACTGGGGCTGGGGTCTGCCGTGGTGGCCACAGTAGCTGGGAGCGTGAGCTCTGTCGGCCTTTCTGGTCGCTCTGGCTCAGCAGCTGGTGGCTCTGCTGGCCCTGGGTGTTCTGTGTGGGCCTCCACCGGCCCCTGTGACGGCCAATGCAACATGAGCACAGAAAATCAATTCTCTCAAAGGAAATTATTGAAACTGAACATTTAAATAAAATAGTACCCTACAACTACCCCACTTGACTTGTTTTGGTCCCAGGCAATACCAGTCAGGAGAGGATTGTTATATAAACTGGGGAGGGAAGCAGACATATTTAGCAGAAGAAGAGCTTTGATCGACTGCACCGTCCACCACAAACAGCCCCAACTTACAACGTAACGTTGCCGATGTTCATAGAACTGAGTTGGCAAGCCAACCAATGTTAGCTGACTGTACCTACATCTAACTTTTTGAAAATTGTTCTTGTCAACACCATATATTATACAGTTTGGTGTTTAGTGTTTTGCTGTGGAAGAGAGAGGGGAGATGAACAAAGGATGTATTGGAGAAAAGCTACTTATTGAATTTCTGTGCACTGTTGTTGCTGCACTTCCTCATTGCACACTCCTATATTTAATTAATATGCAGTATTGTACTATGGAATTACTATACTTTTATTAAGTTCCTTATATCCAGCATTTGCCTTCATAATTATGATGTAAAAATGAATCCAGGAATATAAATACACAAGTGTTTGCTGAGATTTAACTCGAAGCTCCATGAGAAGTCATTAAGTAACCAAATACAGAAATAAAGACCATCACTGTCCAAATTTTATGCAACTCAATCACTGTATCCGTTCCAATATAATGTATGTTTCTTAAATGGATTTAGTGTACCATTAAATTACCATATTAGAGTGTTGACAATGCCACAAAATGCCTGCCTGCCTTTCTAAAAGTTGTGTTTATCTCTATATTGCTACAAAATGAATTGGCTGCCTCTGCCTGTTGAATACAATTAGGCCCCGGTAGCCACGAGACAGCTGCAGCAGTTTAACATCTCATAGAGCTGTGATTGTCCTTTAACTGTTTAGGACTGCCGTCCCCTGAGAGCTAATTATATCCAGACACTATTGTCCCCACACACATGCAGACACACACACACACACACACACACACACACACACACACACCAAGGTTGGGGTACATTCACATGTGTCTGCATGAACACACACATACTCACAACCACACTCAAACACTCACCGTAGATTCACTTACACAGAAACCAAAACAAATACACATCAATATATTCTAAAACATACAGGATAAATTAATTCCATTCAATCTGATTTAGAGCATGAATGTATCTCATTATTTCGGACTGATGCAGTTATTTTACTGTTGTACAATTGCAAGGTAAAGAGAAAAAAAACTTGTTTGACTAACACCTCCGATTCAATAAGACTCTGAAAGACACCTCAGATGTGGTTTATCAACAGTATAGGTGGATTTAGTGGGTCACAGAAGTAGTTAATGTTATTGAATTGTTTTTATGTTGAATCTCTCATAGCCGTTGATGAAAAGCCCTCGCTCACATTCTCTATGTTCCTATTTGATCCAGCCTGCCTGCTGACACCCTGTAGGATCTGCTTCACTTACACTCTATTCACGTTGAGGGTTGACTATTGGAAACGTAAGAGATTTCAATGTACTTGACATGGAGGGGACTTTAATTGGCAATGGTGACTGTCAAAATGTGTGCCATCAAAGCGTCCCACTTCTTGAAATGTCATAGGCAGGCTATTAACAAGCATCAGCAAATAAGGAATGTGGCAAAAGACTCTAAAGAGCAGTATGTATAGACATATTTAAAGAAGAAACAGGCTAATAAATACATTGAGTAGTAAACATGTGTCATGCAATCATTAAATATGAAAAGGAGGAAGATTCTACTGGAGTCTGTCAATTTAGGGGGGCAGCTCCAATTTTTCAAGATAAATATTTTTTATAACGGTCCACTATTGTTCTTACTGTGTTGTTAATTAAAACATTCACTTTGAAATCCTTGACTAATTGAAACCAAAACAACAGTCACAAAGAATGTGCTGTTTTTGTAATATGCCTGTCATTGTTGTCTTGGTAAATATAATATAACTATTGATAGGCTCTACATGTATGGGACAGAAATTTCAACTTTGGAATTAATCTTATTAAAACCAACGTTTTCTTTAAACATGTAGTAGGCAGTAGGACTGCAAACAATGTTGTTTTTTATTATCTAGTATTACTTACTTAAATACTGTCACACAAGTCAATTCACAAACTATAGCTACTAGTACTGCATGTCAATGATAAGCCATTCCAGCATGACGGGGCATAATGACCCATCCTATGACCTACAGGCGATCTTTTTCCAAACAGTATAGCCGTATGGTGTTGTAGATATTGATGGTTAATAACTGTAAGCTGGTGGCTAATAATGCCAAAAGCTTGAGGGTTCATCGAGATAAAGCCCTCTAAGCAGGTGGAACAGTGGAGTGGACCCCATCTATCCTAGGAATGACATCTCCCCTTTACCCATGCAGGGGAGTGTGTATTCCCCAGCGAACACTCAGGCCTGTAAATTGTTTATCAGACACTAATGCAGTCGCCTAATCCTATTTGCATTCATATTAGTTCCTCCCGTATCACGATCTGAGGGAATTACTTATTCGAATTCTTCTGAGGGGTGAATAACTTTATGCATGATATCGGTATCTTCATAATTCAGATCGCTAAAGTCAATTTGGTTTAAGTGCTCCTCTGCTATGTGCCCGATAGGTTCTGAAGGAACTTATTTGGAGGCGGTTCGGATCAGTGAGCATGTACACAGGAGAGCAGGTAATGGAATCTATCACAAGAGCACAGTGAGAGAGAAAACCTCTCCCATGTTTACCCCCTCGGAATCCTCCAGCAGGGCTTCACAGTCTCACACGTCTATACAGCCACGTGCCGAGGTGCTGTGTGCCGCCGTGGATAGGCACTTAAGCAAAGTTTCTGGACTCATTTGCACATAAATGTGTTTCAGTTTTTATTTAATCATAAAGCTTTTGCTGTAGTCTGAATTAAACGTAGTACAAGGAATGCACTGAAATTCGAATAAAGCCATTTATATAAATTGAATGTGCCAACATTGTCCATATTGAGAAATGCAACATTCAATAATGTGTCATATTTAACCTACCACTAGCTATTGCTGGTAAAATAAAATGTACAAATTTTGTGCTACACTGTCACTCCCTAAATGAGACGAGAAACATAAGAATATGGCAATAGAAAATTAAAATTTGGATTAACAAACTTTGTTTTATCTCTAATCAAACATATCAACATGTGTGGTGGAATGTTATATATTATTATGGAAAATAATATTTAAAAAAGAAAATGGTTTTAAAGAAACAGACCAAAGTTTAGGTTGTCTTCCAAACAATCTGTCAGGAAGATGGGCTTTGAACTTGATCAGAGCCACCATTTAAACAAAGAACAAAGATAGAAGAATGTGGAAAAGAAAGGGCTACCTATGACTTGGGAAAACAAAGGGGTTGAGGAGAATAATATATTTGGCAATGCAAGAGCTAGAGTGGAGTAGAACAGTTGAATCCATGAATATAGATGAGTGGGTGATGTGCATATTTCCCATCAGGCATTGTCTCTCACCTCATCTGCTGCCTGAGTAATCACCAAGGCTGGGACACTCCCGGCTCGCTCGCTGGCTTCGTCCACGCCAGCCGAACTGGTGGCTGGGTCCTGGAATGCTCGGGCTGGGCTTGATGGTGGCTGGTCTGATACCTGCTGAATGACTCGGCCTTGCTTCAGGTGAAGGCTTTGTTCCACATAAGCTGCTACAAGAAGTCTACCAGTCAAATCCACATTGAAACGTTGTGTTTGCTCAGGGTCCTCAGTTCTTACTAAGCTGACTGTGTCGTGTAGTCCACATAGTTCTGAATCCCATTTGACATTGCTCAGCGTGTCACTTTCAAGATTTGCACTGAAGATTTTGCTCTTATCTGTCTGCTGAACTAAGTGTTGGTAATTGCAAACCGTTTCTCTGCTCCCTTCCGGAACCTTCTCTACTGCTTGACACTTGCTGTGGACAGATAAACGTGGAGTAGGTTGTTGGTCTTGGAATGCACATGAGTACAATGGAAGGTCCTGGTTTGAAGCTAGGTCTCGAAGTGAACCACAAAGATGGTCATGAACTTCCAAGAGATCCTGGCCCCGACCATGTTGGTCTGTACAATCAAGTCTTGCTTGCTCTTCTGGTGCCGACTGCTCTTTATCTTGTAGCTTGTCTACATTGTGCAGCATGCTTTGTGGAAGTACATAGGCTTGATGTGGAGCATTAAGATAGTCATTGTGTGGCACTGGAACTAGACCTAAATGATCCAGTCTAGTGCCATGTGCAACATATAGGTTTGTGCAATGTGATCTCCTAAATTGTTCTAAATCCTCTTCTGAACGTGGAAGTCTATACTGCAAATGATCATGTTCTGGATGGAGTAGGCTAATCTCTGAATCTTTACCATGCAAACTTTGATGGAGCTTCTCAAGTGTTGAGTTTTGGGACACAGTGCTACAGCTGGGAGCAGACAGGTCCTCTTCAACGATCTGCTGTGAGTGGTCTTTAGGGGTTTCTGGGCACAAATTTGCCATGGTGCGCCCTTTTACCTAGTCATTGATAATAAAGACAATTAGTCACTAAAGAAGATTGTACACATTAATTGGCACTCTCTCAAAAATGAGTACAAGAAAGAGACAAGAGGTTTGAACAATCCAACTGTAGGGTTAAGGATGAGAGATGAGGGGAAAGACAATTGGCTGAAATAATAGACGAAATATTGCATAGTCTACATTACAACGTAATGATTACGTGCCTGTGATTTGAGCCAAGCAAAGTTGTTTAATTTGTGTTGAAAATGCCTCAGTATTTATAAATCCTAACGTAGAAATCCCATGAGTGCCAATTATATTTGAGTACAGATAACAATGAA
The DNA here is from genome assembly GCA_036023535.2 of Galaxias brevipinnis. NCBI lineage: Eukaryota > Metazoa > Chordata > Actinopteri > Galaxiiformes > Galaxiidae > Galaxias > Galaxias brevipinnis. The sequence goes on along the minus strand of JAVQIZ010094766.1, from coordinate 7,166 downwards.
TATAATTCATACATGCATAATAGCTATTACAAAGACTGTTTTGCAATTAATCAAACAGAACGTATACAAGTTCCATTTGCCCTGTGGGCTACGCTAATTTATTGTATTTTGGGGGGAAACAAAAAAGCATCCCTTTCCTGTAAAATAGTCACAAAAGAGTGAGTTCAATTGAGAATATGGAGGAAGTAAACTGTATATTTTCTAACTTTTATCTACACTGTTAACAACATTTTGCTCAAATTGCAAGTAAAATAGAATAGGGTTGTTCAATTAGAGCTGGCCTTAACTATCCCATGTTACCTAAATAGAGTGAGCAAGCACTGCACCGAATTGCACAAATCAAAAGCGCTAGCATCAAAAATCTTTGAAAGAACTGGGATTTACAATAATGTTTCTTACCATTTCTTTGAAACATTTATAGATCAGCGTGGTATACAGCCTTTAGGACCGCTGATCTGACTCTAAACATTCACCGACTTACTGAAATATGAGGTTTAACCAACAGTGCAGTGCCTTAATGGGGGCTGCTTAAAAAGTGTGAAAATACCATCCCTAATCTACCCAGTCCATCTGTAGAGTAGCATTTTAACAACTCCCTGTGATTTACAAGCGATCTGCCCATCACCTGCACCATTTCACCTCGCAGCGACGAGGGCAGTCATGCTTATGATGTGCTTAGGGAGACTCCTAAAGGAGAACGTTTTCACATTACTCAGGCTTCATTATGCCAGATCAATATTCGTTTAGTGGCTGAGGTTGAAGGCTCCCTCTCATATTATCATGGTGCTCTCTCCGGTGCTCCTTCACTGCTCCGATAATATGTTGTGTCATTAAAGAGAGAATATTATTCCGAAGCCTTTTGCAGGTGTTGTGGGTGTTGCTGTTGTGAGGCATGCTCTTTAAGACAGGCTCATAACCCAGGGGAAAGGAGAGAGAAAACCTACTAAGTGTCTATCTCGACTAAATAAATACAAACTTCAAATATCCAATTATTCAGGTCTCACGCTACTCTTGGCAGAGGATTGTGCTTACGTTATCTAATGAAACAGAACTGGAAACTGAATGACACATTTAGCAAGCACAATACTCAAGCACCCATCAGTAAAGATTTCTCCAGCATTCTGTTCACTAAAGGCAGATCCAAGCTTACCTGGAAGTCTGTCCCTCAGACATTACTCCTAGATAGCCAGATGGTGGAGAGGTCCTCAAAGGACAACTGGCAGAAGAAACGCAATGACAAAAAGGTTTTTCAACCTGGCTGCTTACAAGACACAGTTTATTGGACCCAAACCTGATGTTTTAGAACACCAGGTATCTTTTCTCAAGGAGCTGTCGCTAAAGGAGTTACAAATATGAAACACGTGCCAGAATCACGACAACACCATCAAGAGCAACCAAATAGACATTTCCTCTTTTGTCTCCCAACGACGACTGACCAGTGCACTCCTGTCCCCGGCTAAACGAAAGTGAAGTTGCTGTGTTAAGCAACCATAGCCTTCTAATAATAGCAACCACAAACAGGATTACCATGAGGCTCATGTTTACGTCCTCAGTGATACAGGAGGGGAGTTTACAATAAAACTGGCAACATCGAAGAATAGAACAACATAGCTCATATGAAAGCTATCTCCGTGGCTCACTGAAATGACAGTGGCCCCAAGTCTTTAATTTGAACAGTGAATTTCCATGAAGTAAGCAATAGGCATGCAGGCTCCCTCTCAGCACGGATCCGCAGACTACAAGGATTATCTCATTAGGCCTATACTTTACTAAGCCTCTTTCAGACCGTCACACTACTCACAGATCAAATCATGTTATCTGCGTGGCTCAATTGAGAGCTTCAGAATATTTAAATATGTGGTTGTGTGTAAAATTTGGGTTTAAAAGACGTAAATTGATCCATTACTAAGGCTGCAGATCGCAACATTTGGCTTTTTAATGTTTTTTTCATGTAAATAAAAATGTATTATTATTGTCAATAATAAAGCCTGGAAAAAACTTAATCCACATGGTTCACCATGGTATTTCCACTTGCCATGGTATTTACTTATTGCTTTCCAGGTTGCAGCAAAGAATGATAATCAATATTTATGGATAGTCTGGTTTCAGGCATGGTTACAGGTGTATTTCTGGCAAGGGGTTAGGATATTATATCTCTAAATGGTGCATAAGATTTTTAAGAATTGACACTTACAAATGATTTGTTTACAGGGCTGCTGCTTTTTCAGCTGTTCAAGTGGCATTGTTTGGTTTGTATTTAATATACTCTGTAATATTGATGGTTGAAATAGGACTGACCAATGTAGGCTTGAATGAAAGCAGGGAACATTTCAGCAGCAAATAATTACGTTGCTGTATGTTTTATTTCAGTAGGTAATATGTTCATATTCCCAACAGTTATGGTAGCGTCACATAAACAGCATGTCCCCCGGTTCTAATAGGAACTGATGGCTTGATAACGAACAGTGGCTATTAAAGTCGATAACCGAAAGAAAGCCGGTGAAAATGGCATTAGACTAATAGCTTTTAACAGTTGTGAGGCCAACAGTCTAATATGCAGGGGCTTGCGAAAACTTTGATCGTAGGTTGATGTGCGCACATGTGTTTACAGGGGTGGAGCTTTCAATCTTACAATGAGGATGACTTTCCCTCTACGACTCCCCCTTTCAGCAGGGATGCGTTGCACTTAGAATTCAAAAAGATTCTGTGTCTGGTAGGCTGCGAAATAATCGGTCCTTTGCAAATAAGAAAAATAATCTTAATTATTTGGTCAAATTCGAAAAAATAATAACATTTGATAAGAAATTATACTGAATGGCAAGTTTTTGTGCAGTATACTGTTAGTGATGGCAAAACAGTTTCTGATGTGATTTTTCTCAGTGAGTGATCTGTTTGTGAGTGCGTCTTTGGTGAAGCGCACAAGCAGTGGCTCACTTTTCTAAGTTACCATGGCGTATCCTCAGGGTTTTTTGTTCCAACCGTCAGTGTCGTTGGCTCTTCATTCCTGCCCAACGTTTAACTCCAGTGTAATATTAGGAGGACCGAGGACAGATGAGCTTGGTCGGTCTTCTTCAGGTTCCGCTTTCGCGCCATACGCGGGATCCACAACTTTCAGTAGTTCATCGCCCGGCTTCAATTCCCATTTGCCTTACAACGGAGAGCCTAGGGCAGCAGCGACCTTGAGTTCTTTTGTGGTACGTGGTCAACTAACTACAAATGTTATTTTCTGCCTGCTCGGTCCCAAACATGTGATGCGCACTTGTAGCCTAACAGTTTTAACGTTACTCTGCATTCATAAAATGTAAAATCCTAAATTGGATTTTAATAGTAACTTGCACGATAATATCTTAACTTAGTGTTTTAAAATAACATCCATCCATCTATCCATCCATTAGCTGTACCGCTTATGCATTTTCTAAATGATAAATACATGTTTTGTATTTGGTAAATCGTGGTGTTAAATTGTAAGCTCTACATATCAAAATATGATTGAGGATTTCCCTCAAATAGATTTTTTAATTGTGCGTATTATAGAAACAAACTCTAATAGTATGCATATTTTAAGGTTTGCCTTGAAATTACTTTTTCAGGGTTCTGCATATGATCCAGCGTCAGGCATCACCGGTTCGCTAGAATATCACCCGTTCGGTGGGGCCCTGGGACCATATCCATATGGAGACCCTGCATACAGGAAAAATGCCACCAGGGATGCTACTGCCACTCTCAAGGCATGGCTTGGGGAACATCGCAAAAACCCCTATCCCACCAAAGGCGAGAAGATAATGCTGGCCATCATTACCAAAATGACCCTTACCCAAGTGTCCACCTGGTTCGCTAATGCGCGGAGACGCCTAAAGAAAGAGAACAAAATGACTTGGACCCCCAGGAACCGAAGTGAGGATGAGGAGGAGGACGACAACATTGACCTGGAGAGGAATGATGAAGATGAGGATCCACTTAAGCCAACCAGTAATGATGTTAGGTCAGCGAGTGACCAAGGTGCGTTAATTTTATTTTGTTCTACATGTATACATTGTCATGGTTTATAACTATAATTTCTCAATTAAAATTCACACAAAAAACTATAGATTTTTCCTTGGAAATGTGCGTGATTTTAGATTTTCTTCCTTATAAAGTAAGTCTAAATTGTCAGATGAAGGCTTTCGATGCGCTTGTGTGTGTGTCTGTGTTTGGGTGTGTGCGTGAGCGCGTGCACGCAGACAATAAAATGAGTTTAATCTCCTGACCTAATCTATTCTGTTGCATGTAGCTGGACAACCTCCAAATTCGATGGGAATCCCTTGCGAGAAATACAAAGAGGACAACATCATCGATGACATGGAACATGTTTTAACTGATCCGGATTTAAAAGGCGATGGGAATAAGAGCATGTCTGAAATGACGGGACATACTGGGTCTCTCCAAAGGGTTTCAGAGCCAGAACGCACACCCAGTCCAAGAGCGAAGCAAACCAATGACAGGCCAGCAGGCGTATCCAACAATGCTACTTCAGTCATTCATCCACCCAATCCAGCACCTAAACCCAAACTTTGGTCGCTTGCAGAGATTGCAACCTCTTCGGACAAATATAAAGGATCTAGTGATGCTTCTCATACCCTTGCAACCGGACAACCAACACACGCTGCATCTCAATCGCGGGCCTTCCCTCACACTGCGGCCCTTTCAAGACACCTGTACTACACATCCCCTTTCATTCCGGGTTATTCAAACTATGGCACTTTTGGACATCTGCACAATAGTCCCGGATCGTCAGCGTCGCATTTAAACGGATTACATCAGACAATGCTACAGAGAGCAGAGGCAATGGCAAGAGACAGTAAACTTCGAAGCCAAACACAGATAGATATTTGCAAAGATTTAACACACGAACTAAAGAAAAGTATGGCCAATGTTTAGTAATCTATGGTAATTTAAATATACCTTTATTTATTCGAAGTGACTGGGAAGCAAATGAATATGCCTTCGAGGCAAATTTGTAACATTTCAGAATTTTTAAGTAATAGGCCTATACCCAGCAGGGGCTAGTGATGTCTTTTTGGGAATATATATAAAAATTATAGGTTAGGAAACGTTTTGAATTTTCGAAAAGATGTAATCTTTGGACTAAGTGAAGTGCATTTCTTTGTAACAAAAGGTTGTGAACTATACATTAAGTACTAGTTTTATAAATAGAGTGCGGCCACCCTAAATTTGCAGTCTTATAATTCTTCATCTAAAATGTATTGTGTGATTTATTACAGTAGGCTAATTTGGGTACATTTGTGGTGGTACCATGAATGTCGGTCCTTTTTACATATCACATAATATTTATTTTTCCTGTTTTTTTGGGGGGAGGGGGGGTCTTTATTTTGGTAGCCAGGAAATCTCTAACAATGCAATAAACAGTGCTTATGACCTAAATAGTTTACTTATTTCATTTGCTATTTCTGAATCAAGTTCTTCACCGCAGAGCAATTCATAACACAAAAGCAATTCATGCAATTTCAAGGCGTCTGTATAGGCCTACCCTTAACAAGTTATCAGACTGGGCCTAAAACGTGTGTGAAAGAACAAATATTTAGTTTCATCATCGCTTTGGAGCAACAGTTACGAGCCTAACACTGAAAGGATCAACGTTTTCTGGAATTAATAGTGTACATGTAATAAATTATATGATCGCTTCTGAAGTAAGGAATTTGCCATGATATTTGGCCAAATCCGAGGAGAAATAAAATTTCATTTGGGCAAAGAGGCATGGGAAAATTTTCGAAAAGTCTATCAATAGTCGATTGAGATCTAAGCGCAATTCACAATAACATGAAAGGAAATTGTTATCCCCGTAGGTATTTAAAAAATTAGTTCGTGTTTGTTTATGCAGAGATGTGTCCACTCTTGAAAATGCAATAAACCAAGCTGTACTTTTAAACAGTATTCTGTAGTTATTCAAATGTTTTAAAAGAAACCTCGTTAACAATGTTAATGAATTGTTCATTGTTGCCTGCAAGCCGTCAAATCATTTGTGTGCAAAATGCACATATTGCAAATGTTTATAAAGATTTGGAGAGCTGCAGAACTTCAAACTTCTCTTTCCAATAGATACACACTTATGGTAAAACTTTAATGCATTTAAAAAATGCAAAAGAAAAACTCAAATGCAAAATTTACTTCACCAGTTTTCTACATTGCATAGGATGCTTAGCTCAATGACTTAAATAAAGACAACAACAATCATCTTCCCAACAACGCTCAATAACAGCCTAAATGCGGTGCTACATCATTTAATACCTTGGGACCATGCACTTTATTTGGGTTGAACCAGGTCCTCCGAGGGGTTTGGCTGCCAGCTGTGTGTTTACACCGGGATAAACACTGTCAGACTACGTTGAGCCGTGTTAAGCACGTCTCTCAACCAGTCAGGGGTCCACCCATGGGGTAACCCCTAGGACTGGCAGATGTTGGCTGCTGATGCCATCCAAGCCTCCTGCCATGCGGTTCTCTTGCCCTCCTTTCTCCCCCGCTCGCCCAAACGCTCCAGGACCGCTAACAGCAGCTGGTCTCTCAGTGTTGGTTTCGCAAAGGCAAACCACCTGGGTGCTACTGAACCATGGTTTAAGGTCACGAAATAACCCCAGAAATCTCTCGACGAGAAAATCTTTTGTATTCCGCAATAGTGGAAATAGACAAAAACAGCTGGAAACAGTGATTTGAAATTCTGATGTAATTTTAAATGCTTTATAAAAGTTTTGAATATTGGACTTTCATCAGAACTTATTTAGAGAAACTGTAACATATGAAACTCAAGCTGTGTTAATAAGACAGTCCCATGGTGGACTCGCGCAGTTAATTTGGATGGATTGGAGCGTCCCCTGCCGACAGTTGAGAGAACTACCAGAAATGGTCGCGCACTAAGACTATGCACAGAATGTAGGTTGGCCTGTGCTATAATATAAATCTGAAATATTTAGATGCAAACCATGCCGAAGAATATCAGTACTTTAATAAAACCAATAACATCGATAATAGTATTATATTATAGTTGTATTGTTATTATTATGATCATCATCATCATCATCATCATCATTATTATTATTATTATTATTATTATTATTATTATTATTATTATTAGTATTAGTAGTAGTAGTAGTAGTAGTAGCAATAGTAGTAGT
>JAVQIZ010094746.1:0-24946 GCA_036023535.2 Galaxias brevipinnis | reverse complement strand
TTTTTTTTTTTTTTTTTTTTTTTTTTTTTTTTTTTTTTTTTTTTTTTTTTTTTTTTTTTTTTTTTTTTTTTTTTTTTTTTTTTTTTTTTTTTTTTTTTTTTTTTTTTTTTTTTTTTGTTGGGGGGGGGGGGGGGCGGGGGCCCCCGGCTAGGTGTCAGTAGAGAAGACTACTTGCAGAAGAGGGAGACATTAAGTCAGAAAAACAGAAAGTAGGAGATGCCTATTGATGAGACTATGAGGTGATATTAACCAATGCTTACTTATCAAATACCAGAATGCATTATCTCACCCAGGGAGAAGTGCAGTTAATACAGTAATACTGCATCTTACCATAGTTTCTACATTAACAATGCAACAGTTTAACTGGCCATCTTTCAAAATAGTAGCTGTGATCAGATAATACAACTGTAGTTATTCTGATTACACGCACTTCATTCTAGAAAAGAGATTACATGATTTATGGGGGGTGGGGGGGTGACACTTTTTGTTTTGTTTCCATGGGTAAAAATGAGTCCATGTTCACCCTTCATTTTCACTCTCCCTTGATTTTCCCCCTATTGCTTCTTTGGCTCAGGCACCAACATGTTTGAATAAGGCTTCGGCACTGCACAGGAAGTTTAGCGTAGGTCCTTGTTGATGTAGGCTGAGGAGAAAGGTTGACTGTTCCCTTTTGCAAAACGAATGAGCTTGCTAGGAATTACCTCTTTTCCTGACTTGATGTTGGATAAACATACAGAGTGAGAAAGTAGTGTTTATCTTGCCTTTTAACTTTGCCTTTTTTTTCACTGAATTTAGCAGTGTGGAACTTATCTTAATCAGCATGTGGGTTTAACATTTAGAAGAAGAAAAAAATGTCAGCCAGGGTTGAGTGCTTCAAAGACGGGTCATAAAATTGCTGTCGTCACTTTGATATGCTTGAGTAATACCCATAGACAAACTGTAACTCATGGACAATGTGCTGGTTAACCACGGGTACTGTCCGTTTAAGGTTTAAGTAAAGTGAGACAGATATTAAACCGAATCGGATTTCACAATCTGGAATCCCGAGGCAAGAAGCAAATATGAGAGAGCATAACAATGATAATGATCCTTGCAAATATCTCTTCTTACCAAATCATCTCTTTTTTATATATATATATCTTTTGTTTGTTTTGTAACAAACAATTGCATACAAACAAACTGACCAACCTAAAAGGAAACAAACAAAATCAATGTGCCAAAGATAAAGTTGCACAGTTTAATCTACAATCGAGTAGAGCTAGAGATAAAAGAATGTGTCCACTGTACCAGTTATCCACAGGACAGACATGTTGGTTGTTCAGAGCCATTGCGTATCTGTAAAGACAACAAGCACACACAAAGATAATCTTAAATATACAAAATGGTCATTCTGTTATCAGAGTATTTAAAAATGTATGTAACTATTCACAAACATGACTACAGAAAGTTTGCTTACACTGTCAGTGTGCGTGCTATTTTTAGATTGTTACATGCGTAGTTCATATGAAAACACTTATTCTTGCGGTTGGTAAATGGACAGGCTAATATGGAGACTTGCTGGAGACATCTTGTTACATGAAACTCATAACTTAAGGACACGGCAGTGCTACTTTATCAATGTATGTATGTACAAGATCTTAAAATGCTAAGACAAAACATGCTTTTTTAAAAATGTACAAAACAAGTTTACATTTATGTAAAGACATTTTGTGAGATGATAAGTAAGAAAACTAACATAAAAAAAACATGCACAAGTACACACAAAACAGATAAACGTCCACATATAGTCCCAGGCAAGCCTCCATTGATTGCTGATGAAGATAGCAAACCAAATGCTTAGGTCATCTCTATTGATTTGCCTTAGGTGAGCAAACAAACATGAAGTTTGACCTCTAGAGAATATCATACAAACAGTCAACGTATCAACATGGCTGTCAGAGAGTTCACAGGACCATTGAGCGTATCGCGTAACCTATGAGTAATCTAAAGTGACGTCATCAATATTATTCACTAGGCTTTACATGTTTTACCCATAGCATTAGGCATAGAACGATTTTTTTTTTTACCAGACATATTCTTGATGTCTAAAACTTCAACCTTTATGGCAGAAAATCTGGCCTACTATTTTGGAAATTACTATTTAGGATTTATTTTACTTGCAGTGCAGTCCCCCCAAAAAAACAACAAGCAGGTGTCAAGTGTCTATGAAACGACAGGTTTCACCAGGCTGCTCTGTTGAAGAGACGGCCAAGTGAAGGATTACGACCTCTGTCTTAGACAGGGAGGCTTTTGATACCCAATGTGAAAAGCGCCCACTTTCCAAATGTTCTGTATGTTTTCAGTATAGGAAGGTACAGCGGAGGAGCCTGTGCCACGTCCCACTGAGAAGACAGACAAAGGGAAAAAGGGAAGAGAGTCTGAAAGACAGACCGAAAGACAGGAAAAGAGACTATATCACACAAAAAAAAAACACAAAAGAAAAAACACACACACACACAAGCATACACACGACCCCTAGCCAAAAAAAACAAATTACAAAAGTGAGAAAAGGAGAAAATGATGAACAAGTAACCAACCCATTTATACTGATAAGCAAGAGTATGGCTCCCTAGAAATCTTAGAAAAGTGTCTGCACACCTGAAGCCTTTCTGTTTCCTGCGGCCACACAAGGAGGCTATTATACCACAGCCCATAGAACACGTTTCCCTTGTTCTAGTTACTTCTAATTAAATGAGTGAACTTACAGTAAAAAGCCTACGGAAAGTCTGGCACAATATAGGGGAGACCTTGGCGTGTTGTCACACTTTTCACACTGTCTAACATATACTGGGCACAATACATCAAAATGGTATGAATGTCATACCAAATGAAAGAAGGAAGTCTTGGGCAGATATGTCGTATTCATTACATCTCTGTGTCTTATTTCAGTAAGGAGTCGTAGACCGTTTCAAAGAGAATGTGAACTTGCACTAACTACTTCACAGAGAGAATCACAAGTTCACACAACTGACAAAGACGGCAAATAAATTTGCCAGAACCCATTGCTTGATGCAGTTGTATGGTAGGCGAGTACATTTCATAATGCCTTGCATTCAGACAAAATGTGTGTATGTTTTTTTTTTGGAATTATCTTACTGTAGGAGCGCTCCCTATAAATAGCAATGAACGCTGCAAAACAAACATTTAGCCAAGGTTTGGGGTCCGGACTGGCTCTGTGAAATTCCATAAACTAAACACCTCAACAATAAGTCCTTTGTTCAATTTTTTTTTTTTTTTACTAAAGCATACCTGCCAAGGGATACAACTGGATGATAAATGTGACATTTAACCTCTTATTTTGGGAATATATTTTGTTTTCAATGTTCAAATGTGGGGATTTGTATCATTGACTGAAATAGCATGTATTACCATTGAAACTAAGCTACAATCTCTACAATGGCATCCTTTTTGTGTGATTGCGAAGGGATTGTCGGTAAAACGATACAGTATATTGCGTTATCAACTCTCTCACTTTTACAGGTGAATGAAATGTGAGTTTGTTATTTCTAGAATCTCTAGGCCGAAATGACAAACACACAACATCTCTATCAAATGTATAATCTTTTAAGATTAGGCTGACAACACTATTGACCTACATTCAAATATTTTACCCAAGTCCTCTCATCAGATAGATAATGCCACAATTGTATCCCTTGGAACAAAAATCACTCCTCCAGAGGTTCGCAACCAACCCAAATACTGACAAGAGTAAACATATATTTTCCGAAAAGCTACCATATGGCCATGTTTTCCTACAGGAAAGCTAGGAAAGTTTGATGGCATGAGGACGGATAATATATGTCACGAAAAGTGCTTCTTTAACTGTATGGTTAACATACAGTACAGGTATTTAGGCCTGAGGCAGTGCATTCCTGTGTGGCAGTGATCACAGAGAGCTTCACCTTCTCTAACTCAACATTGCATAACCACAGCTGAGGCTGGCAAGAGGAATGGCAGATCAACTGCTTATTCAGCTCCCTGTCTTTCAGTTCTATTTATTAGCACTTAAACTCATGCCTCTCACTTCTTGATATCTCCCTCAAATCCTAATCCCACAACTATCTCTTTTTTTTATACTTTATATATTAAAGTTACATTCATTGGGACAACTTGATCTATGACACTAGACTAACCAAAAATGGCACTTTATGGAAAAAGTCTTTAAAGATAATTGTCAAACTGACAGATGCTGAGCTGTAAAAAAGTAACACAAAGATTGATTTTCTTATGGTAAAGCTGTATAGGTGTAATCAATAGGTCTACTATTCCAGTGTGAGACTAATTCAATTGTTGAGATGGAGATGCTATCATGCAACACTGGATAATAGAAAATAATTTGTTAAGATTGCCGTGCACTTCTATATGGCCTCATTAAAGCAGCATTCTATTTCTTTAGTTTCTCCAATACAAGATTTGAGGGTTTAGAAATAACCTAAAATGTGCACTTCGGGCAGAGCACATCATCTTTAAATATAACTGTAGTCTAGCCTTGTGTTTTTTTGTTGTTGGAAAATGCATCTCGGGTATGATCTCCGTTAATGCCTTTTCATTCATATTTGATAGTCACAGACAACTATCATGGGAAAAACTACCTTGCGAAGAAAGCGTAAGAACATGTTACATAAACTGTTATAAACTCATCCATACTTACACCACCCATATTCCAGTAATAGTGAAGACCGGAAGACTGATTGGTAGAATCATCCATAGGGACATGTTGATCCGTAAGGTCTGACTTGTGTCTCCCGAAAAGTACACCTCTGTCTAACGCGAAAAAAAAATAAGAGAAAAAAGGTTTACCTGAAATCAGTAAACATACCTCATGAAAACCCTTCTCTAACGGAGAATAGTAACTATAACTAAAATATTAATATGCTTTAAAAGTAGGCCTACTGACTAGGTTTGGTATTTTTTATCTTTTGTAATGTAATTTAGTTTTTTTGCATGTCAAGGCCTTATAGCAGATTTGATGTCAATATGATGTCCGTGTATCGCCTAAGTCCACATCTTCAGTTAGTGCAAATCGTATCCGAAGGCGAAACTATACGTGATTGAGAAGTGGATAGCCAAGGTGAAATCTCTTGCTATTGAAGTTTTCCTCGTTTGCCTACCTCTTGTTGGAAAAATACAATGCGTCAAGGTCTGTGCTTCATCTTTCCAACACCGACTACCGAAAGTCTCCAAAAGACAATGGAAATACAGATTCCAGATGTTTTTTTAAAAGACCGAAAGAAGTTTATATGTGGAGCGGTTAAAACTGATTGTTTTCAACGCGATACGGTCATATATAGGCTCGTGTTCCCACTTTTCACTCATGTCCATTCTTTTTTTCAACCCGACGCGTGTCTTCTTTGGACCGCCTTTTCAGCCTGTGTGGCTGAGCGCTGTAAAGAGAGCCAGCTGTTGCACGAAACCCCTCCCACCAAACTATTTTTTTCCCCAGTAGGAAAGGTAAACTCAATTCCAACCACGGACAGTCTGTCTGTGTGCTGGTGTGTTTTTGTGCGTTAATGTGTGTATATGTGTTTGAGCGAGAAATTGTTTGTGTGTGTTGGTGTGTCAGTGTCCTTACCTGTGTAGTGTGATTGGGATAGCAAGATCTTTATATTCTTTCACACAATTTCATTCTTAGCCTGCAAAAAAAGCACAAGAAAAACAGGGTTCATGGGGATGTTCTTTATGTCCTTATCATTTAGCAAAAAAAAAAAAGATAAAAAATATGTAATTGTCTGAGTGATAGAAAATCTGTTGTCCTTCATTATGCACCAGACAATCGATATTTAACCTCTGAACTATTATCTTAATTATTTAAAGCAAACACAACTTATTTCAGTAAATATTGTACATTACTCAATGCCCTCAGTGTGATGTTTTTTGGAATAACAATATGCCATTGTACTACTGTAGCACACGTGCCCACAACAAAATGTATGAGTCAGAAATCTGAGTGAGGAGCTCAGGCCTCATTCCCAGAACATTTTTCCTCAATGCATGCTTATTTTCCTGGAAAGGAATTAGTGGCCTCACTTGGCAGTACTGTAAATGGAGGTTTTGCGCGGCCAACAACAGTGGGTCCCTACGGAAGCAGGGAGCTAATCACCTGCTTTACGTCCAATACTCTCAGGCTTGCCTGCAAGGGCCATTGTATCACGGCATGGCCCTTTACAGTTGCATGCATCTTATGTTTATGCACGCCTTGGCTGCTATGGGAAAAAGTATTCTTATTTTGTGTACTTCCCTATGGCAAGGAACATTTTCTGATGGAGAGCTAATTGTATTTTTTTCCACAGGAGGGCAGTAAGTCTTTTGGTTTAATGGTATAATGAATCCAAGCTTCCTCCTATAAACCAGCCACATTGCTGACTTGATAATCAGATTTGAGAAACCATGTTATCAATTAAGTAATTATAAGTATTATTTTCTGTTCTTGATAAACTTCGGAAACTATCCTATAACTTCAGGTTGCTTAGTGCTCTCACTGTACCACAAACTTAAGAATATAGTCGCACAAATTAATTTGTGCCTTATAGATTTACTGATAAAACTTTAACCCATAAAAGCCTAACCATGTCCAATTCAAAGTAATTAGGTCTTACACATTGTATTACATATGTTTTACTACTCACACTGTTGCCACACAAGATCTTGGAGAGGACTAGGTAGTTCAGCATATAAACTTGTAAAATAGGTGTGCATATGTCAAAAGGAGCTGTGATGTCTGTGCCAAAGCAGTAAATCCACATATTTGAATGTATTCTTGAATATCTAGATTTTCTTCCTTAGGATAAACAGTGGTGCCAGATACAAAGCGTTGTTTGGTGGGGGTTTTTTGGGACACACACACACACACACACACACACACACTAGTTCCTAGATAGTTGTTTTTAATGGTTTTGTAAACAGTTATTTTTTGTTAATCTTTGTTAGCACTTCAGTGACCCAGGAATGGTTCCGGGTGCAGCATTGTACTTCTGTTGTGAGGGTGACAACTTTTTGCCAACAGCATTTACAGTTTTAAGGCGTCCCCTATTGGCTTTATCTATGAGATCAAAATCTCTTTTAAAATGGAACACAAAGAACAGGTATGACAAGGTTTAAATGGGTGTATTTTTACTAGTGACCTTTATAACAGATTTAAACACTTCATTGAGTGGTTCTATAAGCAGTTTATATTATATGACTTTAATTAGAGGTCCAAACCCTTATTGCAACAATAAGACACAACCAATGCAATGACCAAATTAGTCGTCAAAGCAATTTTACAGCCTTGCTGTGAAACCCTTACACAGGCAGTAATACCTGCAATACAACCAATTAATTTTCTCAAAGGAATTCTGCCCCCAACGTTGGCATTTTCTCAAACTCGGCATGTCACACCTCCGCAAACAAAACTAAGGTTTCGAGCAGGCGGTACTCTGTCTATCAGGTTGCACCCTCTATCAAACAGAAACAGAGACTATGTACTGGGGCAGAATGTGGGGGTACTGTATTTATAAAACCTGTAAACTATAAGGATGTCTTCAATTATTGAACAATGAGCTAATGCGTTGTATACTAAAATTATCACAATTGATAAACAGGAAGTCCAAAAGAATAAGATCTGATAAGTTTGCATTTTCACTGCACTGTTGCCTCACAGCAAAAAGGCCCTGGGTTCAATCCCAACCTGACACAAGGGCCTTTCTGTGTGGAGTTTGCGTGTTCTCCCCATGTTTGCGTGGGTTTCCTCCGGGTACTCCAGTTTCCTCCCACAGTCCAAAAACATGCAGGTTAATTGGTGACTCTAAATGGCCTGTAGGTGTGAATGTAGGTGTGAGTTGTTGTCTGTCCCTATGTGTGAGCCCTGTGATAAGACTGGCGACCTGTCCAGGGTGTACCCCACCTCTCACCCTGTGTCGGCTGGGATAGGCTCCAGCCCCCCCGCGACCCTGCAAAGGATAAGCGGTATAGCTAATGGATAAATGGAAGTTTACACTTTCGACATTTAGTGGACGCTTTTATCCAAAGAGACTTACAATTAGATTACAGGGACTTTCCCCTTGGAACAATGTAGGGTTAAGTGCCTCACTCAAGGGCACAGAGGTGGTGTTCACAGGTGGGATTTGAACTCAGGACCTTTGGTCACCACAAAAATGAACCAGGTCAAGCCGTAAATTATACAAATAGTGTGACAACTACAATGTTTGAAGCATGCACAACTAAGGAACTGACACAGTATGCACCTTAAAACCAACATTTTATTGTTACAACATTTCAAAGTAAAACATTTAAACATTGAAGCCCTTTGACAATTTTTTCCCCCTCAATTGCAGCCGACACTACTAAGCTACGGTAGACAGACTCATACACATTGTACGCACATGTGCTCCTAGATTCTATATCTGCAAAGGTAACACACAAACCAAAACAACTGTGTTCACATTTACCCCATAGAGTAGAAAACGGTAGAAGTCTCGTTTGGCACATTAGTCAATCTCTGCATACTTCTATAAGTTCAACACTAAAATGCAATCAGCTGTTTCTAGGTTAACGGGTGGAAAAGATACACTCTAGGGTCACCTTCTGTCAATGTAACTGTCAACATTATCGTTGATGACGTACCCCACATTTTCTTTACAGGTTTCACTTGGTCCATACGTCAATTCATTCACAATTGGTAAAACAATTCTATGCTAAAGGGACAAACTCTATTGCAATAGCACAGACCTTTTATCCGAGATGTAATGTATCAAATACATTAAAAAGTGCCGAATTTCATCATCTCGTTAGGATATTGGAACATGTTTTATATACACTTATGAATGAAATAATTGTAAGTTATCCCGGTTAATTATTCGTTTTAATAACTCCCACATAGGGCATCAGCTGAGACTTTATGGCTAATGCCTTCTGTGATGGCTGTCATTACAACAGTCTACAGTAATAAGAGCTTATGAAGGCAAGTATCACAATCAGTTGGTAATTATCTGACAAAAAGAAGTCTTCATATTAGCTTACTGACAGAAGTACACAGTTTTCGTACATATGTGCTTACAGGCCACGACTTAAGGCCCAAGGATGATACAGCTGGGAAAGAGCTTTTCTACCACAAGAAAAAAAATACGGGATACTGCCAAAGGTAAATATTCAGTAGTGGCTAGCAGTAAAAAAAAAAAACTAAAAAATAAAAAAAACTAACAACAGCAAAAACACATTTGATGTATTTCTGCACAAAATGACTTTCACTGTCCTGATGTATGACGCTTTGCGCTTTCAAAATTCATCCAATGTATACTGGGCACATTCAGAAAAAAAATGTCCCTTCAATAGCTATCCAATAAAAATACACAGAGTGGACACCCTAAAAAGTATTTGTAGTGCATTGGGGATGGGGTGGGGGTGGGTCAAGAATTTTAGAACACAAAAGTACAGTACAGTACACTTAACTAAATCTGCAAATGTTTTGATCTGACAGACTCTTTGTTAGTACCACGATTATTAGGTACAGTCCGAGCTGCCAGAGACTCAAAAGTTTAGGAAAATAAATAGATTCTTAAGATTTTATTTACAATGGACACTCTGTTCAGTGTGTCACTCCCTCCTGTGCACCTCCCACCCATTCCAAGACGATCTTCGTATCTGTTTTCATTCATGGAGATGCAGACCGAACCAACTGTGCTCGTACTTCCTATCAATTCTGAAATGACACCCACGGTTATGAAAATTTGAGGATGCAACGGAATAATAAAATCCTTAATTTTACCTAGGCCCACGAGTCTTCAACCTTTAAAAATACTAAGGACACCCACATTTTTACAAACCCGGAGGGTTGAATGCAAGATTTAAGTTTTATACTATATATTTTGTTTAGTATTGGAGTGAAAAAACATAAACATTATGTTTGAATTATATTCTTACTGTATGTAGCAATATGTTTGTTAGAACTTATATTTAAATTATTTTGCCATTAAAAGGCAAAATACATACAGTATGTTGCCATAAGGTATTGATCTACTTCAAAGTTGGCCTTTTATTTTCATTAAGTGTCAAATGTTATCATTGAGAAAGCCCTGTATATATATACTTTATATATTTTAAATGGCCGACCCCCCCATAGTATCTCCATGGACATTGGGGGGGGTGGGGGGATGGGTGTCACAAAGTACAGATTAAAGACCCCTGACATGGGCAGTCTCTAAAATAGAGATTTAAGTTGACACTTACATATAACCTGTATTACAGCAAACAGAAGAAACTTGAGTCGAAGGATAATTGGTGTTTGTAAGCAGCGTTGGAGGACGTTTACTTTAGCTTCTCACCTAAAGTGAAGGCAAAGCTCCCACACAGTGTAAACAGGACTTCACAATGACAGAAAAGAAAGAAGGGGACAAATGCGGGAGTTGGTAAAAGCTATTGTAGGGCCATATCTTTATAGAAACAGAGGACGATACGATTTGGAACAGCTACGGATAGAGTCATCATCTATATGTGTGTCTTAGTGAATTCCAGGTGACATTTCAAGACCTATCCATCTGACAAAGTGCCTAGGTTTCAGTGCTGCGCAACGAAAATCACAAATGAGAATGATTACGAAAAGGTATTTCAAGAGTCGACTAGGTTTCGAATTCAAAGTAAAAATGTAATTCTCTACACGATGCTACATGGTAGAGCCCTAAACTAACGGCATTTCTCAAAAAAGGCTCTGCTTGTATAATGCTTCCCAGCACAGTAATACCACACTGAAGCGGTAGGTGATACTCAGTGGGTTGTACTGTAATGAGTGACATTTAGTGACATTGTTCGAGTAACAAGAATCAGGGGAATGTCTGTATCAGCTTTGTGATCTGTGATCTTACAAAGAAAAGTACACATAGGTCTCTGCCGTGCAAACGCATGTATAATTAAATGACTAGCAATATGATATTGTTAATCTCAAACAAAAATGGACAAAATAACCCTAAATTCAGGTAGTACGTGGTAAATTAATTCCCTTTTCAAGAAAAAATGTTGTACATTAGTTATTAGTTATACTGTACTTAACAAGACATACTAGGTCTACAACAGTGAAAGTAATAATTCTCAATTGGTCATATTTGGAATTTAAGACTATACTGTATTTCAGAGTCGTTAAACACACAATATTGTGTAATGACTCAACCCTTTACTTCCAACATGACACAAACTATGACATGGCTGTAAACTGGCCCTTGAGGATACTCATATGGCTGTGATTTTTCACGTAGCTAATCAAAAAAAAAACGATAGAACAATGTGATTATTAAATGAGTTACACACCTGTGTATGTATACACTTTTCTCTGGTACGTTTGGTCTATGTAAGGCCCTAATTAAGCTCCATAATCATCTATGGGATAGCATACCATAGCATAGATCTATGGGATAGCATACTAAAAGTGTGCTGACCATGCTCTGGTTGCCCAGGTCAACTCATCTGTTAATATTCTACTGTGCAGTGCGTTTTTGGGAGCGTCTTGTGTCTTAATCATGCTTTTATTTTTCTCTGTCGAGTCAAAAACGGCTAGGAAATAAGTTTGGGTGGGGAAAAAAAAAAAGCTGGCTTATCACAAAAGTGATGTGGACCCAGCAACCAGTAACCCAGTCGTGACTCACACATTCACGGCACAACGTGGTCGTCCTCTCTCCATGGCACGCTCTAATATGGATGCCCAGTCTACAATCTCCTCTGTGTTGCGGGAGAGCAACGGCCTAGTCGGCCTTAGAGCCCTTGTCGCCGGAACCTTTCACGTAGGACTTGTAGAAGAACGAGGCGAAGAGGACCAGGTAGCTGAGGTACATGAGCGAGCCCCACGCGATGTTGTCCACATAGGACGGGCAGCGCACCTCGTGCATCCAGCGGTAGACCAGACCCAGCACGGCCAGGCCCATGACCATCTGGAGGATCTGGGTGGCCGTGATGACCATGGCGCAGGGCCGGGGCACCCTCCAACCGGCTGCTCTGGCAGCGTAGTAAGTGTACATGAGGGAGTGGACCAGGTAGTTCATGGTCATGAACCAGCCGCCGCCAGCCACCTGGTCCTTGTAGGAGTACCAGGAGTAGAGCAGCACGGTGATGTGGTGGTACCAGTGGAGGAAGATGAGGCGCTGCTTACGCAGCACGATGAACACCGTGTCACCTTGGAGGGGAGAGACGGTCAGTTACTAACGTCACTTTGAAAGACTCACACACTCACACACTCTCTCACACACACTCACACACTCACACACAAACACACACTCACACACACACTCACATTCTCGCACACGCACACACACACACACACATGCTCGCACTGGCACTCACTCACTCACACTCACACACACACACTCACACACACACACACACACACACACACACACACACACACACACAGACACGAACACTCACATTCATGGGTACCAAGTAAACTCATTAAAACCTATTTTAGTGACTGCAACTAGACGGACATCGACTTTTTGTGTTCCGATGTGTTCACAAATTTAAGCCATTCAAGGTGCAACGTTACCGCAGGCTATAAAATATGAAACCCCGTAAGTCAGGCTAAATGTATTGCACATGTTCCATATAAAATATTGCCTATGTCATTCAGCGCAGGCTTTAGGACGTCCTTCCTTTGTGTCTCTTGCCAAGAAGACAAACTGTGGTATTTAATCATTCACTAATGAAAAGCTTTCGCCGCTTCAGCATTTACCTCCATTTACCAGAGCTCTTGTGTCTTTGTCTGACAGATAGTACAAAGAGGCTACATTGGCTATACAGCGAGACAGATAGCATCAGGGAGCAAAAGCACGTTTCTCTGAAGCAAGGGGGCCTCTCTCAGCTTATCAATTTAAGTGCATTAGAAAACTTTTTAAGTGCTCACTGGGGAATACGCTCGGCCGGCTCTGATTGGCCCGTCCGGACGTATCTGGCCAATTGAAACCAGACGGCATCGCTCCGTCTCTTTGACCTTGATGCTAGGAAGCCTTACCTAGCTCAGGGGCCTTGCTCAAGACAAAGGCGTAGGCCCAAAACTTGCTGACAGGGGCGCTGTAGAAGCTGATGTCACACACAGACTGCTTGAAGCCTTGAATGGTCAGAACGTGCAGCATGTACCAACCGGTCCTGACCGCTCCGATGATACTGTAGTGTCAAGAACACACACCAGATAACACAGAAACACAATCAATGTTATACATTTAGAGACTTCACTGATATCACGGTGCAAAGCACACTTTATTAATTGCTCACCTTAGCTGTCGATGTTTTTAATGAGCATAACTATGGGCCAATGCACTGCATCAATGCTTCCTCTACTTGTTTCACTGTCATTGTTTAATCTGAACCACCTTACTTTGCATCAACATCACACGCATAAGGAAACGAATAGACAATGACAACTCTGAATCAACTGCCATAGGTGACAATTTGTGTTTTCAAAACAAAAGAATCTCAAGTTGTTTGTGTTGTTTCCCTTGACAGCAAGCCAGTTAACAATCGGTTAGCCATCTCAGTTTTCAAAATACAAAACTACTAAGGAACCAAACACTCTCACCCGTTAAACTCATATTAATGCTACAATAATACACTTACCTATATCGTGAGCAGTCAGATGCAAGTTCCTAGAAGCAATACATGCATAATACAATACTGTAGCTAACGTCTACCCTGCTTCCTTCACACATGGCTGCATGACTAGCCAACCAGATTGCTGAACTAATTTTCTAGCTTTTCTTTGTCATGAGAAACAGACACAGGGTTTTTACTCCACATGGTGATTTTGACTCCACTGCTTGTCGTACAGTTAAAAAAAAGAAGAAGAAAAAATACACTGCCTTGCTTTATGTCAGACCATAAACCCACAAGCCCCGCCATGAAACATTGATCCAGTACATCTCCAGGAAGTCATTTCCCACCCCATGTAACCAAACACCTCAGACGGAAGTGGATATAGCAGAACAAGTAATCTATCGAGTAGTCGGAAGCCTCTTGAAAATGTGTCCTGAAAATTGCAATCAGACACTCTTACCACTCATACCAGACACTCTTACCACTAAGGGATGGTCTTTACAGTATATTGTCACATTACCGTTATAAGATGATTTACACGTGATTAAACTACTCCACAGCTCAAATGAACGGTCTTAGGGATTTAAGGTAAAAGATAATGTGCACTCGATTTGTCACATAGAGAACACGCTATCCTGTCCTGAACAGCTAACTCTGGAAGGCAGAGGGCAAGACACGTTCAGTGCTCTGGGATTAGGATTAGGGAGAAGCTCAGCAGGTGGTATTTAGATGATAGGCAGGGTCTGAAGTATGCAACATAGTGGTCAAGCAATCATATTGTAACATCCAAAACAAATCCTATCTTTTACTGTGTAAACAGAGGAAAGCGCACCCGAGCGATTTCAGCAAAGCTGCCCTTGACATTCTCTTAAGTAAATGTTTGCAGATGCAATTTGGATGGATGATAAATAATTATGCTCAGATAAACTGTTTGCCACTACATTTAGTTCATGTGGTTTGACTAATTCTCTATGTAACAAACGCTATGATATGGTCTCTTCCTGTTATGACAAACTGGTTCAAAATAGATATATACTCATCGCTTCTGCATAAAGGCTTGAGAAACTGATCGTGAATTAATTTAGTATAAAGCAAATATCTTGGTCACAACAATATTCATTTTACAGAACTTAAGTTTTTAAAACTTAAAACAATCAAATTGCAAAAGCATAAAAATGTATGCAATTAAAATGTTAAAATGTAACGTACAATCAGATCAAATGGCATTAAAAACACCATTTGTGTTCTTTATTGTTAATACAGGGACATGAATGGTCATAGTGGCACTCACCTGAAGATGGCCAGACTGAGAGACCATAGCACGAGTGGACGACGCAGGTTCAACTTGGGCCTTTCTCTCATGAAGTGCTGGCCGGCGAATATGACAGCGGCATATAGGCCACAGAACATGAAGGACTTGCTCCTAGGCAGGAGAGACACAATTAGAAGTACAACAGGTTTAAATACTGACACTGCTGGAAAATAAGATAAGTCCATCAGCCCATAAAAATACCTTCACACAGCATGGAAGCTGACTGGTTGTTACAAGTTCTACAGCTGGGGATGTTACATAAGTTTATTACACAGATTAGAGGTTAGGAGTGGACAAGACCATCTGTGAACCCCAAGTGACCTTCTCTGTCCTCCGACCATTAACTTTCATAGCGCAGTTCTCATTTGTAATTATGAAGCGAGATTACCACAGATTAGCAGTTGACACACTGACCATTTAAATCTGTGCAGTGATGAGGCAATTAGACTGAATTGAGGCCTCGGGCTGGTAAACAAACAACTTTACTGCTGTTGGTCGAATGCAATGAGCGTACAGACATTGACCGACTGGCTAAGAAACGTAGGAAAAGGCCAGTGAAGGCACCTAAGGCAAAATAAAGTGCAAAAATAAATGGAATGGAATTTAACAAAATTGTGTGTGTGTGTGTGTGTGTAAGAGAGGATGCCAAAGGGACATCGGGTTGAAACACATAATCCAGACAGTATATATTAAACTCAAGAGATATTGCTGCTTGAGCCAGTTCAGGTTTAACTGTAGGCCCAAAGCTTTTGCTGGTTGTCCCTGTCTATCTCAATAACTTCACATTGAGTGCAATTTTCTCATTGAGATTTAAAAACTGCTCTTGAAATTCTCTAACAGGAAGAGAGAATGTGTCCTCTGGGTATGGCTTGACAATAAAAGGTTAATAAAGGTCGTACGACACACAGTATTGTTCGGATAATGAATGATAGAGATATTGGAGTGAGATCCTCCCTTTCTGCAAACTTTAACAGCCTCGTACGCACCCCTTACTCTCTTCCTTCTCCAACATAAGCCATTTAACAGCAAATGTTTGTATGTGTGGGTGTATGGGAGTCTGTTGTGAGTATGTGTAATCACTACTGTTGCGATTTGTAAATGTGATGGCGATGATTTAAAAAGACATGAATAGTAGTTTCAGAGGTCAACGAGCAATAAGGACCAGCCTACTACAATGTAAATATTTCTTAATCAACATCACGAGTACCATAATCTTAAATCAAATCGTGATTCCACCAGGCCTATTTTTTTACTACGCTACTTACGCCCTGTAGAAAAAAACTGCCTGTCCCACACAAAATGTTATGCGGGAGAGCAAAAATGCCATCAGCTAAAATCAGATATAGGTGCATTTGCAACTCTGTAATTTGGTTCATCAGCAGAGAGAATGCTGAAGCACGTCTAGCTCATTAATCACAGCCCTGGTGGTAGCTTGGGTGTCAATTGCAAGCGAAGCATTCGTTTAGCTTTTTATACTTGACTACTTGTCTGTAACATACTGGGCTATATTCCCTGCTATCAGGACTTTGTGACTGTGCAGTATCAGGAACAACAATTGAACGACTGAGTAAATAAGAGTAAAGATTGGTTTGTATAGCACTGCCTATGTTGCAAGGCTTTGAGGTCCAACTGTGACAGCTTTTCCTTGAAACGGGGAATTGTAAGTTCCTAAAAAACTAAATTGTCCAAGGTACAATACATTTACCAGGAATTTAACCTGTATATTATTTGCAGACAGCAACAATTGTATAACATAACTGAACCAATAAAACAGACTAAGACCAAAGCCTGAATACAGGCCCTCATATTGCCACTGAAAGCAAAGTGAACCTAAAGGCAAAAAATGTGGTCTTTCCAGGTTCCATGTTACCCTGGTAATGTGCTAGCAAGAGAAAATAATCACTCCCTCTTTTAAGCACATATCATTGCAGTTAAGAAGGTCCTTGTACACTGTAGTTGATTGTTCATTATTTAAGAAGACGTTGAATAGAATTGACAGGATGTGAGTGCTCTTTCTTCAGTTCAACTAATTTTTTAAATGTTGTAAAGATGAGCTTAGGTAGCTTGATCTCATGGGCAGTTTAACACAGCACATTGGACAATGTAGGCACGTGTGCAAAACGTACTGTACATGCATACAGTAATACTTGTAATCTAAATGAGTATAAAAAAAAGTTAGCCGTAATAGCATGGACCAACGTTAATGATAGATGCTGCAGAAACTGAAGTCAGAAGTTCAATCGGTAAATAGCATGCATCTTCAAGGACATTTGGTAGTTGGCTTTGAAAATTAGTGGAATGCGATAAGCTATGACACATAGCCCACACATTAAATTGTCTTTTAGTGAAAAAGCATAATGTCGAGCCAGTTCAAACAATGTGTGAATATGTAACAGAAAAACGCACTGCCTTTGTAGCCCGCATGGCGTGAACATGTCATCGGGGAGCAGAACAAACCCAATGTACAGAGGGAGGGATTTAGCCGGTTAGAGATAGCAGTGTTCTCCCATTTGTTTCAGTTAAGACGATACTAACCAGTTTTCTTGCATCCATTCCAGAGCAATCCTTTCGTCGAACCTACGTTCGAAATCGTACTCTTCAAGCGGTGCATTGTGGTCGGTATCGTTCATTTCAGTAAATTTCCAGCAGAATTTCTTCGCCGTAAAAAGAAAACAGAATCGGATTTTCAACCGTTTAAAAATACATGAACAAGTGTTAACAGCCCACTGAAATATATTTTCCTGTTAAATTCTGTTCAGTGCCCTGCCAAATGAAGGATGCCTACTAGAAGATGTACTTTTCGGCTGTCAGTGTGGCAGACAGGCTGCTAGCACGTTCTTTCGTTCCCATAGGCTGAAAGGAAATGCGAAGTGATGGAGGGAGAGAAGGCGGCGCTTGAGTTTGACGTCTGGTCCATGCAGTCATCTATGTAAATGGGTTTGGTGGCTGCTGGCATAAACCTGGACTAAATGTAGTTCATTTTTGTTTAATGGTTTTTCTGAGGATGTTAGGTGTTTAATGTTTCAACTTTTAGCTTGTCTAGGTAAAGCATCATCAACATTTATAGTTTTTTTAAAACTTTTTTTTTCATAGCAAAGTGAACATTTGTCTGATATAAGAAATGTAAGAGATGTAATACAGTAGCCTAGTGCTGAAACTCAAGGCTACGCACATCAATGCCCTTTTACACTGATTCAATAAGATAACAGACCGCGGATATGATTTTCGCCTGGGCACACTGTGTACATACACTGCCCTATCAGATAATTGCACAACCTGTAGGAGCACAACCATTGTGTAATTATCATATATGCCTGCCTAATTGTGCTTGATCGATTAGTCAGTGATATTAAAATTAATTATATATCGAACATTTTACCTAACCTACTTACATTTTATTGTATTATCTTTTAGTCTTTTTATTCTCTCTTTTTACTCCTTCTACTCCCTTTCTCTTTCTCTTTCTATTTTTGTCTCTCTCTCAGTCTATTTAATAGCGTTATTGTAAACGTGTAAACATCTTGTAGAGACGTGAATGTTTGATTTAAGCTTCAGTAGGCCACTGTGAGGCCATACATACTGAAATGAAATGGCGCCATCTCCAGGACAAAGCTGAGGCAGTGAACACAAATTAAGCAAAAAATTACTTAGTAGCCTGTGTAAATTATATTTTTTTGTCATTTTGTCAAATGATATCTTTGTAATAGTGGAGTTCCACCATGCCAGGGGGTAGACCAGAGAAACTATCAGTGAGATCTACCGAAATATAAAAATTGTGTGTTACTAGAGTGAAGCAGCCACTGTAGACAAATTTAATTAATTAAATAGCTATATTACATGTCCCACCAATGATTTCCACAAAAACTTAAGGGGGAAGAGAAAGACAAATTGAACAACATCGCAATATGGCAATTTCAATTAAAGCAGTGTAAATTGTTGTATCAACTGGATTGCACATATTTTATAATTCCTCATAATCTGTCCATTGCACTGACTGATGAAAATTACCCCTGACTCATCTCCATTTCAACGAGATATATACCATATAACTGAAGCTGAAAAATACAAACATACAGTAATAACTTGGGGATGAACAGACCTTACTTATCATTCACCAAGATCACAGAACTGCTCTTTGCCATATGTTCTACACTGGCAAACTCAACACAAATTCAAACCCATCTAACTCTGTTGGGTTGTTACAGTAGAATGTCCTAAAATGAACATGTACAGATGTAGTGACTGTACACAATGTGCCTGTAATACTCACTGCATATTGATGCAGGTTCGTTTTCTCACATTTATATTTCATGGGGGGGATCGTGAAGGATGGCTAGGATTTGTTTGATGAAATATTTAAAAAGGTTTTATAAAGTTAAAATAATATTTTACCATGTTTAGGTTCTATGAAGACTGAAACTACAGTCCGTCCTTTATCAATGCAATTTAATTTAATAGGATAATTGGTCACAAAGATACAATTATCTCCAGGGCAGTGTTAGGGAGTAGTGAAGTACATGTAATTAAACTAGTTTAACTACATTTTGCAAGTAGCTTGCTGTTCAACTACATTTATTCAAGTTGTTAAATAACTTTTTAGCTATTTATTTTATGTGTAGTTAACTACTGAAACTATACATGAAATTAAATTAATGATTTATTATTATTATTTTTATTATTATTATTATTATTATCCTTATTATTATTATTATTTTCATTTTACCATTGCTGCTCTACTTTGAACCACATTTGACTGCCCCTAGATGACTGATGTGAAGGCCAGTGTTGGGAATTAGTGAACTACATGTAATTCAACTAGTTTAACTACATTTGTCAGTAGTTTTAGTTAACCAAACTAGATTTACTAGAAGTAATTGGTTGCAAAGCTATGCTTTCAAATTAGCTCCCCCAACACAGCTCCAGGTATGTGCTTCAGTAGCCTATATTTTTATTGCTAATGCTACATAATCTTTGACAATCTTAAGTTTTAGATAGCCCTCTGAATCTGTAGGCCTTCATGTCTTGCATCAACGATGACATACGTAGTGGTGTAGGCTGTATGATGCCATTTTCCAACATTCCCTCAAGATCATTGCCCTTGCCTATAGTGACTCATCCAACCAAAATAACTTGTTACCATAACTGCTAGTATGGCCAAATAGCTGCTCGTGAGGATGCATGCAGTGACTGGGCATGCTCGCGCCGGCAGGGAGGGTGAGCGTGTGCTCTAAGTGTTATGTCTGAAAGCTAGAATACTGTTGAGATATCATTCCCCGCTGCATGTGTCGTTCTATTAAAAAGACCGATAGCAGTAGGAGCTGTCCGTTTCAGGACCACAGTTTGTTTGGCCAGGGCTTCACCTATAGCTAATTTCTGTTAGAACTTGACGAGCTGTACCCAATTCCAAAGGGGTCTCGAAGCTTGTGGATTTACCTAGGCTATTTGAATGTAGACTGCAGTGGCAATAACGGCGTTTTGCCTGCAGTAGACGGGGTTGAAACTATAGCTCACAGCTGGCACACTGTAGCCAATGCTACATGCGGTACAAACGGATACAGTCAATCGGCAATGATAACTCATTTTCTGGTGAGTAGTGCATGAGAGTATACTATGCCCGTCACGTAGGCAACCTGCGCGTTTTCAGTCTGTAAGACTCTTCCTTTTTACTTGGCACAAAAAGTGACTTGATTATTCGACACATAAGCGAACATTTTTAAGAGTACAACGGAACTTGATCCACATAATATTGCACCACAGACAGCCTTTTGAGACATTCTCACTTGCCTACCTGTAGGATACGCAATGGGCAACCTCTAAAAAGGTCATTTAGGCATTGGTAGTGGCTGTCTTGACTTGATCCGAATCATCCCCAAATACAGTAGAATAAACTATCTATCCTCCATAATGTCACCCGTTTAAAAAACAAACAAAAATTCGGTAAATTCTTATCATTGAAAGTGTAATAGATGAGCTGATATGCTATGCTTAATCAGTAATCAGGCCTACTGCACCCAAATAAACATTAGACAATGGTGTATCCTTTACAGAATGTAACTTGCCACTTGTCAATTGGCCAAATTACATGACATTTGTATGCAGGGGGTGATTTAACTTACTAGTTAAAAGTATAGTTATTTTTGTACTTAACAAACAAAATATATTTTTGGATAATGTAAAATATTGTTACTTACATTAGGTTGTGCAAATCATATCTGTTCTTCTCAGATATTTCTGTCACACATCAGACAAGACAAATGTTTATATATATAAATATATACACACTTATATAGATATATAATATTACACAATAAAAACTATGCTTGTCCTATTTAATCTTTTTGGGACTGTTTGGGGACTTCACAACTGCCTAACATGATTTGATGAATTATTTAACTTAATATCCTATACCCAATATCCTATGTCCAACCCAAGTACTGTGAATGAGATTAGGTTTCAATCGGAACATAACAGAACATTGTGTGAATTCGTATGGAATTGTTATTAGTCAAATGAGATATATTAACTGGTAATGTATGATGATGTATTCCGCTGGCGATAAATTATACTGCAGGGACTACCCTGTGCGGCAGCTGGCCAGGGCCACATGGCTGAAGTCAGACTGTCAGATGCCCTCCCAGCCAAAGAGCTGGGACCTCTCTCTCCTCTACAGCCAAGGGCAAATGAATGTGTTTTATCTTCATTTGTTGCAGTTTGTGAAGTGCTTCCTTCAGGGATCTTCCTGCAGCCTCATAGCTCATGCTTTGATAAAGTGATACAGGTAAAAAAGGGCGACTGTAGTGTATTCCCAGAGTAACTCATGGAGAGATGTACAGAAAATGGAGACACAGTTGCCTGATAGATAGGAAAATAGAAATATGTATTATTGTTTACACTTACACACACACACACACACACACACACACACACACACACACACACCCACACACTCATGGTCATAGCCTACTTTGCAAAATAGACACAGTTGTCCTTAGCTTAGGTAAACTAATATCCCCTTTCAAATAAAGCATGTTTAATGACATACACACTAAAATGTTTTATTAATTGGTCATAAATAACAGAAATGCTCTATGGTGTGATTTGAATTCAAATTGTAGTTTGGAGGTGCCAGGGTCGATACAACAGGGTATCTTTTCATCTCCCATAGAATTGTAGGATGGGACTCAAATGCAAACCACGTTGGGATGTTAATGAAATGTGAAGACGTGTTGATAGAACAACAGATACGACTCCACACACGACATGCTTTGGAGCCGAGATGGAGTGGTTTGGATTGACCTTGGCAGGGGCTCGATTGATTCTCGTCTCAACTCGGTTCGTGACTGTCTGGTACTGACCCGTCTTCGGGTTGTTAGTAGGGCTGAGAAAACACCAACGGGCTTGAAAGATGATGCTGTCTCCTTCCCACGTCTTTGTTGTGTTTCGTCCTACACACGGCTCCTCTCTCTCTCTCTCTCTCTCTCTCTCTCTCTCTCTCTCTCTCTCTCTCTGTCTCTCTCTCTCTCTCTCTCTCTGTCTCTCTCTCTCTCTGTCTCTCTCTCTCTCTCTCTCAAAACACCCTTTCCTTGTTTTGAACAGTTCACGTCAGGTTATTTTCCTAACTAGTAACCGTTAGAAACATAAGAAAACATTCGGCGGCCGGTGAATGGTCTTCTGCGTTGATTTTTATTAGATATATGGCATAAATTAACGTAGACTCATCGTGGAAGAGTTTTTTTTTTTAACTTAATAGCTAACAATATCCTTTGTTCAGGAGAACATTGAATATGGTTTGGAGGAGGTGTGGTAGAGGGAGTGTTTAAGGGTGGGTGTTCTGGCACTGAACAGGCCTAGCAGCATTTGGATAGCACTAGAAGGAGTGTAATGATGGCAAGCGTTTGCATTTGAACCATCGAGCTGCGCTAAGCCATGGCGAATGGTTTACTTGTGGAATCAGTTGTGTTCCTTTGGCTTTGCAGCGGTCTTGGTCCCACGCTGAAATGTGTCCATGTGATTTCATGAGACCATGTATTGGTCAGGATGGACTTTATGGTTTGCAAACACTGTTTGTAAAGTAACATATTTTCACGTAATACATTTAGTATATTAGATTAAGGTAAAAAAGTACTACTGAAAGTACCATAACAATGGATGGATAACAATACCTGTTTGATTTCAAAAGTGCAGTGAAAGTACAAGCCTAATCCGCTTTTAAATTCAAATTTTCACCCATGACATCATTTGTTATGTTTGGGGTTAGAATGCATCGAAGAAGTCATTAAATGGTTATTGAATAGAAACTAAACCGAACTAACTAAACTAAGTCTGACACCAAATTACATTTAAGCAGTTTATTTTGAAAATCTGAAAAACAACACTAACACAAGCACCATTGTTTATGGACTCTGAAGTCAAATTGCTGCAATGCTGGAAGCAATCGGGATAATTTGATTCGACTTAATGTTGTTGGTTTGAAAGAAAGCATTGTACATGATTGGAAGACAGTTGGGTTTGTTTATACTGTACAGACCACAGCTTTGGCCTCATTGCCTTTAAACCCTCATCCGCATCTGCTTCAAGAGTGCTGACACTGCTCTAAAGGCAATAGCTGGCTTGGTGTGTTTGGTGCAGTCTGCAGAGATGGGCCTGTTGTGATAGTTGACTGTCATCTCACTGGTTGTTGAATCCACCATCAGACTTTTAAATGTGTCCAGGGATCCTTTGTGATCGAGTCTTGTGAAACAGGTGACCTTGGACATTGTGTTCGGAGTGTGTTGGAAGCTTTGAAAAAAAAAATCTGTTAAATAAATCTTATAACATTGAGGCGTTGTCAGTCACAGTTAGCCTAGGGGATTAGCATCGTTTAAAGGTATATAATAATAATTATAAGACGGATAAGCCTCTATGTCTGGATTTATGATACATTGTTCGGTGTTCTTAATGTATAGACGTTGCCTTATTGTTGCTTCCAACTGAATATCAACAACGACCAGCAATGTAAAGTGAGACAGGCTACATTCAAATAAATGAGTTAGCGGCTCAAAGCTGGAGGTCATGGAACAACGATACCCAGGTGCCCTGCTGTAAGAAGAAATCTTTTTTAATATTAGAGGGGCAGTAGTTCATTTTGAATGATTGTTAAGTTGAAAGAAGGGCATACTATTGGAATGAGGCAGCCCGTTGCACAAAGTTGTAGCTTTATTGGGTCATTGTTTATCTGCTGTTGTAAATTCTGTGAGCTTTCTGGAGATTTGAGTTTTATTGGGTGCTCACTCAAATCACTCGGCTATACTTCATAGATCAGCAGACGCGCACACGGAGGAAAAGGTTGTGCAAGTCAATCCAATCTAGAGCCCAGACAGATTGATATGTCTGACCAGAAAAACCAGCTAGAGACAAAAACAGCGCATTTGAGAAAACGACAGGCCGATCCTGTGCGTCAGTGTCAGTCTTTTCCCCTCAGACAAACAAGTAGCCTCGACAGACAGACGGAATGACAGAAAATCCAGCCAGACCAGTCTTTTTGTGTCAGTGAGTCTGTCAATCTGTTTCCTCCCTTCCCCTCACACTCTTCTGAATATGTCCATCTGTCTGTGGACGGGCAGAGAATGTGTCTAGGCTCTCTAACTCTCTCTCTCTCTCTCTCTCTCTCTCTCTCTCTTTCTCTCGCTCTCTCTCTCTCTCTCTCCCTCTCTCTCTCTCTCTCTCTCTGGATATATATATCCTGTCCCTTCCACCCGCTCCCTCCCTCTCTCCTTTATGTGTTGTAGTTTTATCTCCCTCCTTTTTTATCCTCATTTCTCATCCTCCTTTCCCCCCTTCCATCTCTCTCCGGCCAGGTTTGGTTTCTCGGCCATTGCTCCTCTTTCTCCTCTGCGTCCCTCTCCCCCTGACCTCCCTCACTTTCTTTGACTCGCGCACACCTGCTCTTCCTGCTTTCGCCCCTCCTTTTTTTTTATTCCAATGTCCTCTGCTCAAATGAGATGTTGTGTGGTGAGGAGAGTGTGGCTGCTTCCCTTATCAGAGTCTCCTGTCCGGACGGAAGGCTGGAGA